>JAFVLL020027334.1:0-14935 GCA_021397915.2 Tor tambroides
AAAAAGGACAAAAAAGCACCATAAAAAAATATGTATGAGGAACAGACTGAAATTTTACTATTCTTTGTTCCACAGAAGAAAGAATGACATGAGGGTGAATATATTTGAGGATGAACGACATGAGAGTGAACTATCCCTTCAACACAACTTTCTTCCTTCTACAGTGCAGTCAAGAGCACTTTTGCCCTGCTGGAATCAACATCTTCAAAAGCTTTATCAACCACTCAGACAAACTCCCAGAGGTCTCTATCTAATGAACGAGACTTTAAACACAGTTGCGCACGTTTTTATTGATTTCTGCTTAGGAGAGTTATCTCTGATGGACGCCTTAGGGACAACTGAACATACTCATGAAGAGACACTTAACAGAATCTGTGACCACATATCTGTATGTCAGCCACGAAGTGCAAAGTTCTGCAGCAACAACAACCCTCAGTGCATAACGTCTGCAGTCTTCACGCGTGACGAGCCTCAGGGCATGAATTCAGCTCAGAGGGAGATAAACAGTAACAACAACAAAACCAGGTGTTTTAAATGAAGGTCTTCTCCTCCCCCCTCTGTCTTTATCTCTTTTTCTGACTCATATCACCCAAGACACTTTGTGACATCTTAACCGTGTAGAGCTACACCATGAATCAACACGAACTAACTCAAATGTCAATATACTTGTGCAAACATACTCAACTTGTTGGTTCTTGCCTAGTTAGTAACCTAATTCAAAGTTTGTCTAAGGTGGGCACTGTTGAAAGGGTCTCTCCCTCTTTTTTTACTCCAGACCGTAACATCAAAGCAAAGCATAATAACTCTAAATTTTAGAATACAAGCTTCTTGCTTGGTTGCTTGAAAATGTGGTGCCAGTTCTCCGAAAAATGACAATGTTTATATCATATATTTCCAAACTTTTTCCTTCTGTGGAACACAAAACTATATATTTTGAAGAATGTTCATGCTGCTCTTTTCCACGCAAGGAAAGCTTAACCTTTTATATTCCACAGAATAAAGAACGTCATACTATGACCTAATTAAAAGTTTGTCTAAGGTGGGCATTGTTGAAAGGGTCTCTCCCTTCCTTTTAATTCCAGATTTCAAAGATCTCAGGTTCTAGTTTCTGGCGACTGTGTCCTGTAAGCCATTTTTCACAGCCGCAGTGGCGATTAAGCAGACTATGAGCTCAGCAGAAAGGATTCTGGAAAATTCCTGAAGTAAGGAAAAATATCTAAGTGCTACTCCCTCTCCTGACATTAACTCTCCCTGAATGCTTTAGGAGACTAGAATATCTCACAACGCAGAATGATAAACCTTTCCTTTCATTCTCTCCCTCCCCTTTTCGATCCTTCCTGCCAAACGGTGAACAATTACCAGATTCCATTTGCCATTAAGTTAAAGCACTCAGGCACTTTTCATTAGCTGAGCTGGTCGGTGACCTGTGGATCAACTTCTGCCCACATGAATTCAGATTTTCACAAACAGAGCACTCCATCTGTCTGAAGGAATAATAGTCTGCTGGTCCGAGATTAATGGAGTGGCTTCCAAGCACAAAATACCTCATTTAAAAGAGTAATTTGGTTACAATAAATCTGGGATGAGCAAATAGTGTCCAGGTCTCTCTATGTCTGCTTTCTGTCTTTTGGAAATTTTTTTAAAAATAAGCCTTTTGGTTGGTTGCCGGACATTTCAGGGCCAGTTCATCCCCAAAAATATTATTATTATTATTTTTAAATCATATATTCACCCTAATAAGGCTCCAAACTTATATGAATTTCTTTCTTCTATGGAGCACAAAACAAGACGTTTTAAAGAGCGTTCATGCTGCTCTTTTCCATGCACAAGAATACAGAAATAAAGCATAAGCAGACATATCTTTTTATGTTCCACAGAATAAAGAAAGTCGTACAGGCTTGGCACAACATGAAAATAAGAACATGAGCAGAACTTTCATTTTTAGGTGAATTATCCCTTTTAAAAAATGCTAAACTGTCTCTGTTATTGATCTGAATGGCTCTTCAAGAACTTGCTGGCACAGTGAGTCCTGCTAGAGTGTCTTGTCTTCAGTTTGGGCAGTTCTGGATTAAGAATGTCTCACTTTTTAATCAGAGAGGATTAAGGGTTAATGAGCAGTGCTCATTAATCTAATCCCACTCGTAATTCTCTTCATAGAGCTTCCACTGGCTCCAGTCTCCATTGCAATGAATTAGATCCTGCTCTTGATTACAAAAACTCATCCCTGTCTGACACTTTCACCAAAAATCATGGGATTATTTGCTCACGAAAGGAACGTCATCCCAAAATCAAAATTCTGTCATTATTTAGACACTCTCATGTCTTTTCAAACACACATGACTGACTTTCTTCCATAGAGCACAAAATATGTTCTATACAATGAAAACATACTCTAAAGTTCAAATGTTTGGGTTCAATTTTTTTTGTTTTTGAAAAGTCTCCAATGCTCACCAAGGGTGCATTTTCTAGTCCTCCAGTCTTCAGTATCACATGATCCCTTCAGAAATCACTTTAATATGCTGCTCGAAAAACATTTCTTTTTTATCAGCAATGTTGAAAACAATTGTGCAGCTTAATATTTTTGTGGAAACCGTAATCCTTTTCTTTTTTTCAGTATTATTTTATGAATAGACATTTCAAAAGAACAGCATTTACTTGAAATAGATTATTCTGTAACATTATAAACGTCTTTACTGTCACTTTTGTTTTAAATATAAGAACATAACAGTGTTAATTTTGGCAGGCATTTTTGATTTAGTCGTAGTCTTTATCTTGAGACGAAAATGCTTAATAGTCTTAGTCACATTTTAGTCATTTGAGTCTTTCATAGTTTTAGTCTAGTTTTAGTCGACGAAAAGTCATTGCATTTTCGTCAACTTTTAGTCATTACTTTTAGTCAAACTGCAGTTACCAACATTTATTTTGGTAGCTATTTTATATGTAGTCTTCAAACAAAAATAGTCATTAATTCTTCTCTCTTTAGACCAAATCAATTAAGCTTATGAGAAATTTGAATCAAGGATTGAATTTGGAAAAAGTGAAATAAATTTTGTATATGTATTATAGATATGTATTTAATTGGAAATGCTGTCCCTTTAAGACGGAAGGCATGCATGTATGAGAACTGAAGAAGTGGAGCGTGCGCGAGAGAGAGCACTTCTATCAGCGCGATTCCGTCTGTCGCGCCTTCACTAACTTTAAATTAATCCACAACAATTGACTCCCGGGAAAAACGGGACGTCTGGTCACCCTATCCCTAACCCTTCAGGTGCTGAGGCCATTGTTTCAGATCGTTAGTTCGTGTTTCTGTCCGCTGCGGCTGCCATACTGAGACTAGATATGCGAACGCCCTTCATCTGATTGCAATGACAGGGACGCACATTTTGAAAGACAAGACAGTTAATTTAGCCTATAGGATGTATTTTGAATGTCCGGTAGTCCTCAAATAACATTTTAGTCCCGTCTCGTCTTGTTAACGAAGACGCTGCATAAATTTCGTCATAGTTTTTATCATCAGATATTAGTTTTAGCTCGTCAACGTCTCGTTTTAGTCACAGAAAAAAGGTTCGTTGACGAATATTTTTCGTCGTCGTCTTCGTTGACGAAATTAACACTGGAACATAAGATAGCTTTGTGTGAGAAACACACTGAATTTTAAGTCAATAAATTATTTGGATTTATCATTCTATGGTTGTATGAAAAAGAGCAGTGAGCATTCTTCAACATGTCTCATTTTGTGTTCCAAAGAATAAAGTCATACTGTTTTGAAACAACATGAGTCATAAAATGATGACAGAAAATGATTAAACATCTTAGTGAACACTTTCACTTTCTCTTGATTTGAGTCCCACAACGTAAAAAAAAAGCCAAATTAAATGTCAAACTGCACTATTTTGGTGTACTACACTAGCTATCCTACAAACCCCCAGTGAAATGTTATGCTTCTCATATCAGCAGATCTCAGACTGATATGTTAAACACATCAATCCGGGTGACCACTAAGCATGGAAAATCCAAACAGCAGAAGCTTGAGTACAGATCCAACCAGCTTAAGATAAACTTAGTTGAGATGAGGGGACCGTGTCTCCCTCCCTCTCTGTCCTCTTTCTTTCCCATAACCTCTGTCTGGCTAAACCATGAGTAAGCAAGACCACCCAGCCATGAAATTTACTGACTGTGATACAGTTCTTTGTCCTGCTACACCTGCTTGTGATAAACTTTCAAAGAGTGCTAACAGCAGATTAAACAAAAGACTGAACCATTTTACCTGCAGATAAACAGAAAACCTCTTTAAGAAAGCCGACTGAACTCTCCTTTATCTGCCAGACATAAAACGGGCAAAGAAAAAAGGGAATGTATTGGTCTTCCTTCCAGATGTTTCTTTGAGGGCATGTTTAGGTAGAAAACATTAGTATCAGATCACAGGTGATTATATTAGACTCTTGCACTTAGATCTGTGCAGTTCTTCAAAGTGTTGTATTTATATTACAGTATAACTTACATACTGTATAGTGTCATTACAAACAGGTGGGTGTACTTCTGCCTTTTAGGACACTTAACTCTTCATTGGCAACCAGATTTCTACGTTTAAATACTAACATATGCATTTATTTAGAAAATGAAACTTTAATTACAGGAAAATGCATACTTGTCATCTCTCCAGTTGGGAATGGTATCAATCTATCAGTCATTCATTCCTTTTTTGAGAACCATTCATCCAACATGTTATGACCTGTGCTTGAACTCTAAGTCTACAAAATATTAACTCTTAAATGGTCAATTTAAAGAAAAATAGAGAGAACGTTTAAAGAGCTCATTGGGGTAAACTTTTACAATGTTTACAGTTGGGCAGAACTGAGAGACAGTTTGTTCCAAAAATACATTTCTGTTATTATAAACTTTCTCTCATTCACTCTAAATGTAAACACAAATTAGCTACTAGAATAATGTCCAAGTTATTATTTTTGTTATAACAAAAGTGAATGGTTGTATGGCTGTTATGCTAGGCCAAAGGCCAAAAAAGAGCACTGGTGCTAAAGGAAAAAATATTGCATAAATAAGTTGAATATTGCTGAATACTGAATATTCAGATTAATATTATTAATATGAATATTGCCTCTATTGTCCTCATTTGTAAGTCGCTTTAACTCAGTGTTGCCTTGGATGCTAATTGAAATGAAATAAATTTAATCTGAAGTACTAAAACTACTTCAGATTAAATAGATTATTTAATCCCCCAAATTAAAAGCTAAATAAACATGATGAAAGCACAAAATAAAAATGACTAACACCTAAACAAATATATAAATTAAAGCTAATTCAAAATATTAATAAATACCATAATACTATATAAATAACACTAAAATAACACTGGTTCAACTTTGAATTCAACATGGCCACCTGAGGCTTGTATTAAATGTATGACATGGAAAATGAACCCAATCAATATTTAACAACTTAAATGTCTACTCTTTTCACAAACTATTGCATGACTTCAGAAGACTGTTTATTTTTAAAGATTATTAAAATCATAGACCATTAATCATATGGGCTATAGAAAAAAGAGTACATGAATCATAATTTTTGTAGTTTTTTTGGAGAGCCATGTGAAAAACTGTGAAAAGTTTCTGTGTCAAGTGTTAATTATTCACCTTAAAAATGTTTCAAACATATGCCCGTGACTATAAGCCTCTTCTATGCCTTTAAATCTATGGAGGACCAATTTTCATGATACCATCTAGATCCTAGTCCTTTTTTCTCCCATAGTAGATGGAAAGAATAGAGGCAAAAGGATGCACTATTCAAAAATGACAAACCAGGTTTTACTGAGGCTCATCACACATTACTGAACAAATGAATGACAAATAAGAGTGACGCACTCATTTCTGTACGTGCATGTGTGTGCTCGTCAGAATGAATAACTAAAGGAGGGATGTTAACCTCAAGAACTTCCTGTCCCTAATATCATCACAGTCTAAATCCCCACCTAGGGGTGTCCCGTTCCTGCAATTTCACTGACAAGTCTCTTAATCATTAAACATTGAGGGATGTGACAGGCAAGCATCAGAAGGCCACTGAGGTGACAGGATTTGGGTCTTCATCACCACTTTAGGGCAACTTTGAGTTGACACAGAGCTCTTCAACCACAACCAGCAGGATTAAAACCCACTGGGGCAGAATGTGATAAAGAGGTGCCTAATCACACACACAAACACATGCACACACACAAACTGGCATTAATCTGCACCCCGCTGTGCTGGAATGGGGAGGCAATGTGATGGTGAGCCCATGTGTGTGTGTTTTTTGTGAGGAATGCAGGAAAAATCAACCCAGCTGCCGATCTAATCCCACAAAACCCATTGTCATACATGAATAAATATAAAACCGGCACCAAACACTTTTAGCGTAATACCATATGCAGTTCACTTACATTCAGACACTCCAAACCAAGCATGTTAATCTACTTCATACCCTAAATGCACATAAAACCTATGCAAACAAAACAGTCTGTTCCATTTTTAGCAAGTTCTGAGCAATTACATTTTCCGCCTAGAATTTATTCATTTAAATAATGAAAAGATGAGATGACCGAAAGTGTCCAAACATCAGTGGTCAAATATGAAAAGTGCAGTTTTTGGGTATCCACCTTTGATTATCAATTACTTACTGGGCTGTGAGACTTGTTGCTGGGTTATGGTTGCTGTTGACCCTTTAGGTGGACTGATTCTGCTCCTTGGTTGGCCCATCTCGTCCTCTTCCTTTATATTAGTATTTTGCGAGCTCTGCGAATGTGTCGTTCCATTGACCGGTGGCCTCTGGCCAGGTATATTACCCTCACTTCCTGTCCGCATCACCTTCTCCCCCATGCCGTGCATTCTGGGTCGGCCGGCAGGTGTATCCCGACGAGGCGAGGGGAGCTTGGAGCCGGGACCCGCCGAGGATGGGCGAGCAAGTCGTGAAGGTTTAGACATAGTGTAGAAATGCTGGTTAAACTCGAATGAATCCAATCAAGTCAGTTCATCAGTCACTCATTTGGTATTCCATTTGAGTTGCCCAATCAAATCACACTAAGAGAATATCCAAAACTATGTTCCACAGGTGTCCAAATACCACCTGGATTTCCACTGTATTCCGTAGAGAGCGAATTGCACCGTCTTGGTCTTACTCTCCCTCCTTCTCTCTCATCTCTCTTCCTTCCTGTCCTTCTGTGTCTTTACTCACCGAACGAGTCCAGACGAGTGCAGGTAGAAGAACCAGACGGCGGGAGAGACGGAGGAGGAGGAGGAACGAGGGGGAAGGGGTTAATCACCACCTTTCCAAACGGAGTCTCCAGCGTTCCGAAGTGAATGCGTGTGCGCCTCGGGTTGACTGACAGGGGGACAAACAGAGATAAGCAGCCTGTTCCCATGTATCAGCGCATTCCAACACACAGTCTCAGTCTCTCTCTCTCTCATTCTGCCCTCCTAAACTCCAACTCTCCTTCTCTCGCTCTCCCCACCTTCTTTTTCATCTCGTCTAGATGCTCTCAGCTTGGAAAGGCAGAAAAAGTCTCAATGCTTGGGAATAAAAAAGGCAAAAAATGAAAAGGGAGGAGGAAAGGTCTTCTGTTGCTGTCACATCTGTGTATACTGATCCACATGTGACTCTCTCTATCCAGTCTCCAATTTACCAAGCTAGAAGACCATCGCTGTGGTGTGTGCTGTAGAAAATTACACACATATACACACACACGTGCCTGGATATTTCTGGAGAATTACAAAGCGGCAGAAAGGAAAGCGGGATTACACTAGCATAGCTGGTACTTGAGCTCTGCAATTGGTGTGTGTTTGTGTGTGTATCAAAGCAAGGCATGTTGGAAGCTTTACTTTGGGCTCAAAAGAGTTGGAAATGGAGGGAAAATCCTGTTTGCTGTTGTCAAAACAAGCATGAACACACTTGAAGAAAGTTTTCACAACTAAATATGAATATATATATACATATATATATATATATATATACACACACACACACAACTTACATTTTTTAAAATTATTATTATTTTTAGGTTTCAATGATATTCCATTCATTCTCTGACGTGTTTTAGTTTTTATTCTCATTATTTAGTCTCATCTAATCAAATCTCATGGCATATGCTGAGCTTGTAAAGAAAAGTCTTATCATCTATCTCTCTTCACAACTCAGATTTTCTCCGATTTCTCCTGTATATTTTGGCATATACAGAATAACTGTCAGATTATTTTTTACCCAGGTTGCTCAGAGTACATAAAATTATCCGCATCTCAATTTATCATAAAATTTACTATTAAAAACACACACTATATATCCTGAGTCAAAAAGAGGATAACCTACTAACCCAAAAGCCTGTGCCTCTCTCCACTGCTCCCGTGATTCCACTTCACAGAAAAGCCCAGATCAAACTATCCAGCGGTGGGATATTTACCTTTGGATTTCATACCCAGGGAGTTTGGAGGAAAAAAAGTCCCAAAGGAGCAGATTTGGCTGCCGCACAATCCATAAAAAAGCTATGGGTAAAATACATACACATCTAGACAAGAGATTTAAATGTACAATATTTCACCACTGGATTAAACCCCCGCTGACATGGCTTCAAACCATTCGGCCATCTGGACAAACCATACATAAATCATTTTAACAGGAGGAAGTGATCATATTGGACCATATCTATGTAGCGGGAGTATTGGTGGAGTGAGAACTGACCTATTTCAGAAGAGATATATGAAAAATTATTTAGTTTGAAATTCATCTAATTTCACCCGAATGGACTCTCTTTGCAGCTTTCCCAAAGTATATATGCATATCCATGCATGGAAAATCATATTAGTGTATCATGGCAGACTTTTGACCTAAATTTCTTCTCTGCTAAAACCTAATGACCTTTGACCATGCTATATACAAAACAGATGGGCCCATTTTACAGATTCAAACCTGCAAAATGCAGATGTTGCGAGTATACATGAGTGCCTCAGTCAGTGAGTGTGCATATGTATTGCGTGTGTTTTGGGGTAATTTAAAAGCCCTCTAATAATACGGTATATATTTGGCAGCCTCATGGCTCCACCCTGTAAGGACTCCATTCACTGATATAGCTCAATGTAAGCTATATTTAAACATATCTAAATAATATATGACCTATGAGACTGCTATGAGATTTTCCATTCATCTTACCTTGGTACTTTAAATTAAAATCATTTCTGCTAACAAATTCTTAACAAGGAGGCTTATTCATGAAACAAGCATAATGCAACTGTGTATAATTTTTGAAATAATTTCTATAATTTATTACATAATTTTTAATTTACATTTATTTTAATATTTATTTGGCTTACTTTTGTTCTATTTATTTATTTAGGTTTGTTTTCTCAATTTTATCAACAATCACTATTCTAAGTTGCATTTAAAAAATAATAAATTTTGTGTAAATCATTCATTTAATTCTTTTGTAAGTACACTGACCCACTGAAATGAATGAAAGGTTTTGCATACAGCTAGGTACTTTTGGTAAGTGGATCTGAGTAAGTCTAAAAATATTTTGGGTTCTTAGACAGTGGTGACCCCCATTCAATCCCCTTGTCCTTAGTTACTAAATAATCCAGAGCAAACAAAGAGTGTGTATCAGGTAAAACATCTCAAGAGTTTCCCAGAAGCAAACAGATACATCATTATATCTTGAGTTTCTCATACCTGACTATCAGCAGAGTGAATCATTACTGTCGCGACATGAAAAGGGTTGGTGTGTGTGTGTGTGTGTGTGTTTTTATGCCCCCAGGGGCCAGTTTCTTCAAGCACATTGAGATTTTCATGAGCCAGAACTGATTTCACCACAAGACGTGCACAGCTCCTCAAGTTTTTCCTGTTGATGTAATCACAAACTATCATGGGAGTCTCACTGTGTCTTTGAAAGGGGTCATGTGGGCCAATAGCGCACATTACTGTAGGAATAATAATTTTACTTATAACAATTTAAATATAATTATTAGTGTTATTAGAGGCAAATATCACTATTTCTATCATCTAACTTGACTAGTGTCTATACTACTGCAGAAATTCCAGTCAACTTATATTGCTTACATTAATGCTTACATCTGTGACCCTAAAATAGACTATTTAACCTTTTCACACTTCACACCCACTCAGCTCAACTCAACTCATCACCTCACCTCCTCAGAGACACAAACTACATTGTTCTTTCTCCAGATGTCTATAATGACTATTCCTGACTCGCAGCTCTTTCATTAACACCATCTCAGTTTTTGCGACAGGAGACAAGCTCACCTGAGGTAAAAATGACTCTTCAAAATTTATGAAGACTGAAGTGATTCTGGACTATTAGTGTTCATTTCCCTTGCCACCAGGAATAAAGTTCATGTCTCACTCCTATCACCATCGCACAGTTCTGCTAAGTAGCTTGAGTGAATAAAGGTCTGAGATCCTGTGTGATAACTTTCAGGTAGTCAAAAGGCTCATAAAGAGTTTAACCAGCAGACATACAATTATACCTGACATTCCTCAGTAATGAGCTGGAGATCACACATCAGACCACTATAAAGATATACAGGGACTGAAATTCCAGATAATATGGAGGAGGAAGAAAATAATTATCTGCCCAGAAGCCATATCAAAATTTTAAGTTGAAAATAGTGAACCTCTTGGCTAAAACAGCTATAATGACTGTGGTTCAAACCTGAGTAATAAAGACAGATCATAAGAAAATACTTTAAACTGCTGCTGGTGCTGCAAAAAGACATATTAATTCATTCAGTAGACAGATGGAAGAACACACTTGACTGAAAGTCTAATAAATTGACACACATGTAATAAAAAAAGGTTGAAAATAGCTAACCCTCTGTGCTTTAAACCATACAAAATGTCTTAACTTTTTCAGTAAGACTTCAGTATAGGGACCTATTCACACTATTAAATAGTTGCTTATTATCACGCATATTATTAACATACTGACTGTTTATTAGTACTTATAAGGCACATATTCTGTGTGACCATATTCTACATCCCTAACCCAATACCTAAACTTAACAACTACCTTACTAACTATTAATAACCAGCAGATTAGGAGTTTACTGAGGCAAAAGTCATAGTTAATGGCTTGTTAATAGCAAGCATTAGACCTTAAAATAAAGTGTGACCACTTTTTCAATAGATAGATGGAAGATCAGAAAACGTTATAAGTGTAATAAACTCATATAGACATGTAATTAAAAGTATATCATATCTAAACTGTCAAAGGACATTGAAAGATGGTATTGTAGTGTTGTAATGAAATATAAAATAAAATAATAAAAATAAAATATGATTAAAATGCTTACAGAAAAGAAAAACACAAAAGACTGCGACAGTGTATGACAGCAAAATGATTTGCTGAGTTTCCTGACCTCTGTGTCTCTGGGGCCCCCATGTGGCCTGACCATTAAACTCCATCTCCATCTGGTACACTGGAGTGAATTGAAGATAATGAACGTTTGTGCTGGATTTGATCAGCATTTTGAGTCATTTTGGGGTGTTTAGAATTCTCTTGCCATTATCAACAAGCATTTCTTTCCACAGGTGTAGGTGAAAAACCTCCCTCGCTGTGTTACGAAAAAAGCAAGAAATATCTCACTGTCTTGACATCCGTCCAAGACCTAGTTTTACAAGGAGGAGAGTCAACACACTCCACTGAGCAAAAAGTGCAATATCTATCTTCCGTGATTATACTGAACAGTCCACATTCATTGATTGCATTTTTTAGTACTGCTGGGAGAATTACAATTACAGAAGACTCCAATTTGTACATCCAAATGCCTATTCTTTCTGTTCTCCAATAAACCTTTTTGCCATTTGTTAACTCCTTGCTTTATTAAGACCAATGCGCCATAAGTTAGCAAAGCTAGAAGAGTAATGGTGGAGGAACTCTAGAAGGGGATGTAAATAAGAGACAGTGACAGCAGCCTTATGGGCTTATTGATTTTAGCTCAGTGCTCTGTGCCAGGCTAATACAGGTCTGAGAGATGAGCACAGAACTGTTACAGAGCTGCCAAACAAAACAAGAGAAGCATTCCAGACGGAAGAAAAATCTCAGTTTAAATCAATTGTGCCATTTTTATATTCAAATCCAAATCGATGCTTTTGAAACGAACACTACAGTCGCTTAGACACGTTTATCTGTTCTGAGAAGAATTTGTACCTTATGTACATTAAACATTATGAAATTGGTATTGCATGCAACATTGAGAAAAGGGATAGGAGATTACGTTCTATGTTAAAACCTTCAATAGAAGCGGATTCATTTAAAATGGTTAATGTGATTTTTGAGCATGAAATCAAGCGCTCTTGTGTAAGACTAATTATGCTGCTTTTCTAAAGGAGAGAGACGTAGAGAATCTGTATAGAAATGCTGTATTTGCAATAGCTGAAATATGTATTCAGCTGTTCAGTGGGCTGTAGTATATTGAGGTGATTGACGTGTAGCATAGCTAGTCTTTTGAATATATGCATTCTGGCCAAGATCTGCTCATACAGGCAGTTAGAGACGTCTGATTGACATCTATATACTTCCATTCAAATGTCTGACGTTATTAAGTTTTTTTTTTGTTTGTTTTTTTTTTAAAGCATCCTATTCTCACCAAGGCTGGTGACAATTATGTGACTTTACAGTAAAAAGAGTAATACTGTGAAATATTATTACAATAAAAAAAGTATCAGTGGTCAGAAGTTTGGGATAATTAGGATTTAAAGAAGTCTTTTATGATAAAATATTGTAGCAACCATAACATTGTGAAATGTTATTACAATTTGAAATACATGCTTTCTAAAAAAACCATGATACTTTTTTTCAAGATTATTTGATGAATAAAAAGTTTAAAATGATTTATTTGAAATAAAAATCTTTTGTAAAATTATAAATGTCTTCACTGTCCCTTTTGATCAATGTAATGCATCCTTGCTGAATAAAAGTATTACTTTTTTTTGAAAAAAAATCTTACTGGCCCCAGACTTTTGAATGGCATATCATATTTTTTGTAGCATTATAAATATCTTAGTGCATTACTGAGTAAAAATTCATTTCTTCTTCTCTTTTTTTCATCAAATAAGTAAATAAATAAATAAATCAAAAGGTAGTCATGCGACAATTGTAAAAATAAATAAGTAAAGAAATAAAAATTACAGACATGAAAATACAAAACAGACATTCTTTGCTCAAAAATATTTCAAATCACATACTTCTGGATAGTCATGTGCCTGCCAAGCAACTGCCATTGAGATTAATGGGAATCCTAAAAGGTGGTTGCAAAGCCAGCCAGATTGCATCTTGCCATTTTGAGAAGGTTCCAGCCATTTTTGTCAGTTATATCAATCAAAAGGTCCCTGAATGACACACAGCCGTGCCCTCTGGACACTGGACACTCACTTGAACGCCTCTGTTGTTAGTTCTACACTACACTTGTTAGTTCATGTTCATCCTCTCTGTCTCTTTGTCTTTCTCTCTTCTCTTTCCCCTGAACGAACACAGACTATTTTTCTTGGCCCTTTCAGCACACAGCTGGGTTATGTTAATGTGTAATTATTCCACCGTCCAAACCGTCAGAATGGATTTTAAAAGGTCACTGCAGTGAGTGTGAGAGCTGCTATAAGAGTCAGGGTCAGTGCTCAGTCTGAGGGTGACTAGCATAACCATCAGCAGGAACACTAAGACAGTGCACCTAGAGTCAAATAATGGCACACACAGAGTCACTGTTTTCTACTTTCTGTCTTCCTATTTACCGGCTGTTAATAAACTGAATGAAATTGTGTGATTTCAGGGGATATGGTGAGTGAGCATGCTGTATCTGATATGTGCTTATTCAGGCCTAACCTGGTCTTAGGAAATTAAGCTGCAAACAATAATTGAAAATAAGGCTGCAAAATTGAATCTTGAAACAAACGAGGGCAGAATGTGAATTAGTAGACCCTGTCTCATTTGAAAACCTAGAATTTAATGTAATTTTGACACTGAACTGTATATAGGCACGGAGTTAAACCAAGTTCGATTTGACTAAGGACTTTTACTTTTAGCATACTTTTAAGAGTACTTGTTAAGGTATTTTAAAGATAAATATTTAAGTGAATGTAATATTTTCAGACACTTAATTGCATGTTAATTATGATTAAATGAAAATGTGTTATGGTTTGAATTTATATTAAATCCAGATAGATGAACATTAGAGTGATTTATGACCCACTTAATAGGACTTAAGAAAATCTTTATATGTAATTACATAATTACTTCTACTGTCTGTGAAATATGATAATAAGATAAGTGTACTGCTGAATCTACTGACAAGCATTTCTATTGGAACTTGTATGCCATGTATTTAAATGTATTCGCAAATTAAATTTGCAGTTCAGTACATTAAAGTTGCAATTTAGTACATTTAAAATACATGAAGTATATAACATTTAAATGTAATATCGAATAACATATTACAGATAAAATTCTAATCAGGTACTTTACATGTGCTTTAGTATGTTGTGATGATCCTGTACTTCCTTAAAGCATGAGAAAATTATTAGGTCATAATGATTTAAATGTATGTAGAATAAAATTTGTTCACACTTTATTTTAAGGCCAATTCTCACTATTAACAAACCATTAACTACAATATTTGCTTCAGTAAACGTCTAAATTGCTGCTTATTATTAGTTAGTAAGTTTTTTTGGCAAAGCAAAAACAGAACTGTCACAACTTTGTAAATTTATATAAAAAAAATAGAAAAAAATCTGAAATAAGCTGTGTAAGTATTCAAACCCTTAACTCAGTACTTAGCTGAAGCACCTTTATAGCCAAAAAGTCTTTTTTGTTTGATGCGACAAGCTTTGCTCATCAGCATTTGGCAATTATCTGCCATTCTTCACCTCACCTGTTCACCTCTCAAGCTCTGTC
>JAFVLL020027335.1:0-21215 GCA_021397915.2 Tor tambroides
TGAGCTTTTAATTTGGGATTCTGCTACAGAATTGATCAAAACATTACAGACTGGAGTCTCTTCTCGCCTACTGTGATAAACACTGCCATTCAAAAGTTTGTGATCAGCAAGGTTTTTAATGTTTTTAAAGACATTTCTTATGTTCATCAAGGCTGTATTTATTTGATCAAAAATACAGAAAAAAACTAATTTTGTGAAATATTACTGCAATTTAAAATTGCAAAATTGCATAAAAAATTGAAAACCTTACTGATCCCAAACTTTTGAATGGCAGTGTATAATCAGAGGTCGCATTAACCGAAAATTCTCCGTCATTGACGGAATATTTCTGTCAGTGACAGAAAAATCTGAATGCCGTCCGTCACTTCGACAGATTACACTGAGGGTGATCTACTGTAATTTATAGCTGTAATTCCCACCCTGTCCAGTTGGTGGCGAGTGCACTCCAGCAGCAGAGTGCAGAATCATCATCTCCAGAACAATAATAAAACTGTCAGAGTCTTTTGCTATGCCTTTGATTACGCACAGGCGAGTATCCAATAATAAAAGTGAAAGAGATGATCAGTTCACTGCGCTGCCGCTTCGCTTGATCTGAGGTGTCTACAGCGATCTATCATGACACATTAAAGACAGCCAAAACGGTATTTATTGCTTGAGTTTCTTAATAAAATGGACAGAATTTGAAATCTGAGACTTTGTTTCATAACAAAAGTAATAAAGCAAAAAAAGCTTAACGTTAGCCTATTGCGATTTATTGAATAGGAGGCGCACTATGTACTGTGCATTCATCAAATTAAAAAAAACAGCATCGATTGGGATTTAAGAACAGATATTGGTTCATAAAAATAAGAATCCATTAAAATAGAGAAATGTTTTTTTGTTTTTACCCAGCCCTAGCATATTTCATTGTTTTAGTGGCCTCCGCTGTAACTGCGGGGTGTGCTGTTGAACATGAAAAGTGACGCACAGTCTCTGTTCTCTTCATGAATAAATAACTGTATAAGCCTATATGCTCGTACTCTAGGTTCATTATTAAAAATGAAAACACGAACAAAAATAAAAGCAATTAAATGTGTTATTATAATTAAAATATGAAAATTAAAATGACGGCCAATATTAGATTATGACCCTGCCCGTCAAAATGACGGACAATGTTAAAGTCTAACGCAACCTCTGGTGTATATCCAAGTGAAAGCTTCTAGAAAGATATTATTAAATATTATGATGACACATGAGCTTAAAAAAAAAATAATAATCCAGTGCAAAGATACTTTATTTATAATAAACTCTGCAATCATCCATAATAAAAAGCAATTGTGCGTTGTAAAATATGCATATGAAAACAGCAAATGTGCAGCCGAGTATGAGTTTCTCAATGAGAATCTGCCAAAATCAAGAAGACCAGTTGAGTCAGTCATGCTCAGAAAGCCCAGCGCCCTGTTGAAGCCTCTGACAATATGATACAGTATTACCACAGACAACCTGAGTCAACCTCATGTCCATCTCAATCACTGTCCAATCTAATCAATCAATCAATCAATCAATCAATCTGGCCTAAGCTGGAGGACAGATCCATAGATGGTTTCTTAAACAGCTCCTCCTTTCCTCCAATGCTGCCAAATATTTATAATCTTTCCACATCGTTTCTTGCTCTGAATATAAAAGTAAAATGAAACTTATTTTTACATTTTTAATTAGATACTGCTACTTTCTATTGATACTAGAAGGGATTACAAAATATGGAAAAAGAACTTTTCTGACTGAGATTTTGTGATCTGCAATGAAACTTCACCAAAAAGTACTGTGGTGGTACCATGGTACAGTGATTGTATCAGATAGTAACCATGTTACTGAATGACTACAATGCAGGGTACTTTAAAGTCACAATGGTACAGTACCAAAAAGAAGTATAATGATAACGCAATGTTAGCTACTTCTAAAGCAGCATCATTTTGCTGCCTACTGTCTGAAACAGGCTTCAGGCGTGAAATGTTGCTTAGGTAGGCACCTCTCATCTGGAACAGAGCTAATATCCGTTTTTACACATCCACCCAGCATTTGGGGATTTTTATGACAGGCAAGGAGAAATCAAAGCCTTTAGGGCAGAAGCGCTCTCCATGTACAATGGCCTGGCTGTGTCTTCCCCATACAGAATGAGTACAGTAATCCACACAGGGACGTACGGCAGTAAAGCGGCTGACTGTTATGAGAGGAATGCTGGGGTCAGGCATGATCAAACACAGCACACAGGTACTCCAGCGCTTCTCAGATAAAAGCACACATATAATCCCTGCACATTCACTCAGAGTGTCTCCATTAAAAGCTTTCCAGCATGACACACAGAGCTACCAGACACATCTGTGTGTGAATAAGACACCTGATCTGCTATTTCAGATCCCATTGAGTTTGAGAGACCATTTCAGTCCAAGTCTGCATCACTGCAACAAGTCTACAGGTTCTGCTGAAGAAAAGAGGAAGTGAAACGGAGAGAGAGGCCACAGGTCAGACTGGTTTCAAACATTTCGACGTAGCAGAGTGTCTTTCAGAGAAAACATGTGTGATGACTGGCATTTACACAAAGACAATTCACACACCTGTCTGTCACACACTCATTCACTCACTGGTTTCACCCTGATTCTGCAGGTTCTATTTTTGGCTATCATAACAAATCACTGTCATGATTTAACCGTTTTTATGCATGGAAAGATATAAGAGCAACAGTAGGCAGTAGACTCTTTTTCTTTTCTTTTTTTTAACTTTGGGGACAAAACTTTATGATAAGTACTTGTTGAGGATAGATAGCTAGATTAAAGTGTGAGCATGTGTGTTTTTGGAGACAAAAAAACTGTTTTGAGTATTAGTGACGTTTGCTATTTTTCACTCGTTCCTTGCTCTCAAATCACCATCACCCTCCCTCAATACACAAATCATAAAGTACATAACTAACTAACATGACCTTCCGTTAAACAGGAACAAAAACATAATTTGCTTTCATGAACAAAAGTTTGTCTGAAGCGGACACTGATTTCTGAGCACTGCAACTTATAAAGCTTTTAAGCTATATAAAGCTTATAAAGTCATTTTTGCAGTTCAACATGCTGTCCACTCTTTTCCATCCATTCAACACAAGGTCATGCGATTGCTGGACTTTTGCAGCACTGAGTCAAAGAAAAACCAAGTTCATCTTATCGCCACAACAGCAGTAAGAGTGAGAAAACTTCTTGACATATTCATATTGTACTATCATTTCCTGTTAAAGTTCTTATCTAGTCCTTGTTCTCTCATAGCAGGTTCCTCGAAGGTTCAGCTCAAGCCCTGATCAAACTCCCCTTACCTGTATTTTTGTAATAACTCTAAAGAGGTTGATTAGCTTGCTCAGGTGTGTTTGGTTAGGACTGGAGCTAGGGCTGGGCGATATGGCAAAAAACATAAAATCTCCATTTTTTTCAGAACTTTTGACCAATTCTCGATTTTTTTTTAATGATTTTTAACTAGTCAACTTGAAAATGTAACTGCAACATGATTCAAGTAACTTTTTTCGTTATTAACCCTCTAGTTGAAGAAAATTGTATTCCAACTGCAACACACGTGAAGTTAAACAAATCACTTGTTAGATATCTTTGAAGAAAAGATGCATGAACTACAACTACTTCTTGTATGAACTTGTCGTATACATATTATATGTTCAGAAATAATACAAAGATAATGCTTCAAGTCAAAGTAATTCAAATTCAAAATGACTGAAGGTGTAACACCAGTGGACTATTATTAACTAGAAATGTTCTATAAAACAATGAACAGCAGCTTTCAAGTTAAACGCTCAAGTTGAAAGAAGTTCAATTCCCATCTTCTTGCATGTTTTTGCTGTTCCACTGCCCGCGTCACTTCTATGTCAACACAAAAGCACATTCTGTGTCAATGGCACCTAGCGATATGAGCGCGCCACACGTGAGTGCTTAATGCGGATGAATTGTTCTTTTCTCATTACTGTTGTTACTGGCATATTGTCAGTGTGTCTAATTCTAACATTTGGTAATGTTTCTACTCAAAATCGCGATTTCTCGATTTATAAAAAATAAAATCATGGCAAAACATTAAATTCAATTTAATAGATAAAATCAGAAAAATCACCCAGCCCTAACTGGAGCTAAACTCTGCAGGGCAGTGGCTCTCCAGAGACAGATTTGTTTTGCTATCAAGGCCAGGTCATTACACTGTCCATGGTGCTTAGCCGAGGGGACATATTCCACAAAGATTGAAGGCTGTCCATTACACAGGCCTCAAAATGTATTAAATCCGCCAGCTTCTTCCCTCTCTTTTTTCTCTCAAAGAATACATAAATAAACACACACACACATTTCAAGTGGTGACAGATCAGAATTGCAGCAGGCAGCAAGTATTTCCCCCTTCAACAACATGGCACATTAGTTCTGCATATTTAAGCAAAAAGATATTCCAAAAACACATCCAGTCCCTTTCAGCAGAGATCTGAAGAGGAAGCGACCTTTGACCCTGGAGGTGGGCTACTGTACTCACCCCATAACATGAGCCTGAGCTTGAAGCTCGCACAGGGGCCCTCGGAGGATAACAGCCACCTTCGGAGACCGGACATGGGAAAGTTCCAGCCTATTAAGCCAGGAGTCCCACGGAGAGGCTCGTTTGGGGCTGGGAGAATGAGAACGAAATAGATCCGTCCAGACTGCTAATGCTAGAGGTGGGCAAAAGCAGCTAAGCGGGTGCGAGGACACATGGTTTGAATTTGGTCCCGTGTCGTAACAGGAGGAGAGAGCCGACTGGCAGCAGGAACCCTTCGTTTCCTACTTCTGGAGAAAGACGATCCTTCCCTGCGAAGCCTACTGTAGAGTTTCCCTATCCCTCCCCATCTCCTGGGTCTGCCGCTCAAGATTATATCCAATCGGCTCATCGTCAGGCTGAAACAGAGCGGCCTTTGAGTGTCCGAGCGAAGACATTCGGCCTCCATCACGCAGCTCAGGTGACAAGCACATCAGGGCTTTTCCTTTCTTCAGGAAGCGCAACGCGAAGTCAGGGTGGACCCACTGTGGCAAGGGCAGAAACAGAGGGGATACATTACTAACCTCTCTAGAAACTGAATCTGGCAGAGTGAAAAATGCGTTTGGGTAAATGACAGATCTGTTGTGGAGAGATAGAGCAATGGTCAAACATCTCAATCGACATCCAGGAAATATTTCAAATGTAACAAATTCCAGCTTATAGCTTCTAGCCTAAGACAGTGGTTTCCAAAAGTCTCCTTAATCAAACACACCTGATTCAACTCATCAGCTCATTAGTAGAGACTCCAAGACCTGAAATGGATGGGTCAGATAATGGAGACCCACAAAATGCATACTGCTGGGGAGAGGACATCCAGGAATAGGGTTGGGAAGCACCGGCCTGCAGAGATGGAGCAGTTCTTGGTGTCCAAACTCGGTCCTGGAGGGCCACTGTCCTGCAGAGTTTAGCTCCAACTTGCCTCAACACACCTGCCTGGAAGTTTCAAACATGCCTAGAAAGACCCTGATTAGCTGGTTTAAGGTGTGTTTAATTGGGGTTGGATCTGAAGTCTGTAGGACAGTGGCCATCCAGGAGCAGGACTGGACACCCCTGTTTTAACTTCAATTGATTTCTATCCTTTTTACCGGTTGTATTGTTCAGTAGAAAGACAAGACAAGGAAATTATGACAAGAGAACAAGATTGAG
This sequence comes from Tor tambroides, assembly GCA_021397915.2. NCBI lineage: Eukaryota > Metazoa > Chordata > Actinopteri > Cypriniformes > Cyprinidae > Tor > Tor tambroides. The sequence goes on from JAFVLL020027335.1 coordinate 5,719, forward strand.
AAATGCTGTGGCCAACTCCTGTAGGTTGGAGCATAGGTCTTCAACCCTGCTCCCGGGGACCTGCTAAGTTTATTTCCAACCTGCTTCAACACACCTGGCCTGTGACATTTCAAGTGATCTGGAAGATCTTGATTAGCTAGTTCAGGTGTGTTTTTTAAGACTTATTTTTGGCATTTTTAAGTTTATGATGTTAGGACAGATCAGAGCAGATCTGGAAAAGTCCTCGAGTCGGGACGCTATATGTTGGCACGCTGCTCACAAGGCTATCAGTGCCGACGGTTCGGGTGTGTTTGATTAGGGTTGGAGCTGAACTCTGCAGGACACTGGGTCTGAGGAGCAGGGTTGAAGACCTATGGGTTGGAGCACCCACACTAACTGCTTGACCAGAGATGGACAAGTCCTGTCCTGGAGGGCCACTGTCCTGCAGAACTAAGCTCAATCCTCAATCAAACACACCTGAAAAACTGAACCCATGTCCTCACTAGAGAATTAACTCTTTCCCCGCCAAACACAGAATTTTCCGGTTTTCTGTGTTTTCACTGTTATTCACTCGGGGGCACTATTACACATCTACTTAATGAGTCCAGAATCACTCGATCAAAAACACAGACGAGGAAGATGCAGAAACAAGCGATCTCATATGTAAGCTATGCATATGAAAAATAATGCGATCATCAAAAATAAACAGCATATAAATGAAAACTGCCTAATGTTACAGAGTGAAATGTTGATTCAGGAAGTGGTAAAGGACTGTGCAAGTTTTAAGGGTACCGATGGAAGCAATCTACTGCATCTTTGCTTTGATAATAGTACTTAATATGATCCAGATGCTGCCTAGTATTTGATAAAAATGTGACTTTCTCAGATTTTTGCTCAAAAATGTTGCTTTTTTTATGAAACCAACCTGCAATCAAGTTGTGATAAAAAAAGAATGCTTGAAGCTAGAATAAAACTGAAAGCTAGAATAAAAGCTGGAAAAAACTTGTTTTGGTTTAAAAGCAGAGAGGGTCTGTTCTTTATTTTGTTGTACTGCATGTTCAGATATTCATACAACAAAATTTCCTGGGGGCCATGATATTTTAGTGAAGATCTGCAAAAATCCTGGCGGTGACTGGCAGCTTTTTTCAAAAACGCTGGCAGGGAAAGAGTTAAAGGCAGGTGTGTTCGATTAGGGATAGGGCTAAACTCTGCAGGACAGTGGTGCTCAACAACTGGACTTGCCCACTTAGACCAGGCCTAAAGCTCAGTTGAGACCACAAAGTTTTTGAACTGTTGGAAATACCGCAATCACCTGACTCAAAAGTTTTGTTTCATGCACATTATGCAAAAATAATCTTGTATTACTAAGACTTTATCAGTATTAAGATTATAGGAAATATCAAAGACTTTGTTAGTTTTAGTTCTTGCAAGAGAGAGGAGGAGCTTTCAGAAAATTGGCAGCAAGGTGAGGTGGTCATTGAGTTAAAATGAAGCATTACCGCAGCGGGAGGGCGGGTGGCTGAGGAATGTACTAGTTAAGACGGCATACAGTACAGTAGAGAGCTAAACATCAATGAACTGTTAGGAACCTACACACATCTGAGTACTTCTGTGTAGCTTCAGTGCCAAGTCAAACCCATTCCTGGCCTGATCCTAAACCAGGTTGAACTGGATCCTGGCACAGCAGAACCTTCACCCTTGTCTCATTTACACTGTCTCTGTGCTTTGCATGTTGAACAAGATGCAGCACGCTCATTCTGAGCTTATGAAGCGCTGGAGAGATTAGCTTTATTTTGAATTCCTTCCTTTTAATATAGCAATTACCCCCCTCGCCCCACCTCGCCGCAGAACCGGGCCTGTTCCCAACACTCAGAATATTTGTTTTGTACACAGAAAGCATTTCATGCTTACTCTCCAAAAATCCTATAAACTTCAGAGCAGCATAGCTCTACTCATTCTGACGACTGCTGCACAAAACTCAAGCCATTTCCAAAGTACAGCGCAAGAATGTGCTTTAGTCTAATTCTCAAGGAATAAATCATTATGTGTCTCATTTTAAGTTCTTCTTCCTCATTGTGATTCATTTCTAATGAAGTCTGGATCTAGATCAAATCAGCACAGCTCAGGTTGTCATGTGAGAGCCACAGAGATCGCTTGATATAAACTCCACTTGCGGAAAGAAATGTCTATTCATTGTATTTCTCAAAATATCTCAACGTCATGAGTGGGAGTCAGGGCTGGAGTGGAGCCAATTTTCAGCCCAGGAGTTTAATGCCCAAGGACAGCTCCTGTTACACCCCTCATCCCAACATCTCCCATTTTCTGAGCGATAGAAAAATTTGGATAAATGAAAATGATCCTGTTATATATTACAAAAAGTTTCTACAACAACATAAAGATAAATAACAAATAATTATGCAGTCAATCATATGAACAGGCCAACTGCACAAATGAAAAATGCTGCACATCCAAATTAAAAGCCAAAATTAAAATTCAGAATTTAAATAACATACTGCAAGAATAATATCTTTTGCGGCAGCCAAGTGGTGGGAGTTTGGGTGTACAAACACCAGTTACCACTGTTTGTCTTTGAAAATAAACTAGATCAAACCAACCAAATACGGCTGGCCACTTCAGATTACCTTCCTGTCAACTGGATAAAAATATCTCTTAGAAGTGAAGTGAAGGGAGCGAGAGTCTCTGCGAACGCTCCAACACAAACCCTGTGTTATCTGGCACTGTGGAGGTACTGATCCCTCGGGTCGGCCGCAGGAAGAACCCCACAGCGGGGATGCTGAACTTCCTCTAGCATTGACCTCTGACTCGATGAGAGCTCTCTCTCACACATCATAACTCAACACTCGCCGTTTTCCCATCTGTGTACTTTTTAATATTAACTCCATACAAAAAAGCATCATTTGTGACATCTATAAAAAGGAAACAGCATTAAACAATGACACACACTGTAAAAAAAAATCTGTAAAATTTAAGAAACCAGCAACTGTGGTTGCCAAAATTTTACCGTAAAAATACGGTAGCAACGTTTTTGGGTTTACGGATTTAACTTAAATTTACAATTAAAAACTGTATTTCATTAACTGATGTAATGTTAATATACCAACCTATTGAAGTTCTGAAATCTGTTTTGTACCTACACTGATAATCATCAAAATCAGGTGATGAGAAAGTCACATGATGAACCACAAGCAGCTTTTCCACAAGCTGAGAAGACCAATACTAATATATACAGATATATATATAGAAGGTGCACAATGTCATTCACACAAACACTAAACACCATCACGGTGACACTCATTAAACTGAAATACGCAATAAACATTAATTTAACAACATTAGATGTAATGTACAACCCTAATAAACATACCTGATCAGAAAAAGCTAAGAAGAAACAGTTATTTCAAAGAAAAAACGTCAAATTTGAAATGCAACGCAGGAAATTCTGGAAATTTACGTTTTTTCACTGTAAATTATACATTCTTTTTCACTTCCAAAAACGGTATTTTACTGTAGAGTTACATGAAATTTCTATTACAGTTTTTCATCGTATATTTTAGGGGAACTTACCATTAACCATTTAACAGGTTTTTACTGTAGCATTTTCACAGTTTTTACCATTGAAATCACAATCATTTTTTCCGCCCACAGTCTCTCAAGCAAGACGGGTGAAAAGTTGAAGCTTGTGAAGGTCTTGATTTACAGGTGTGCTCCATATCAGCTTACAGATTTTGTTGTGTGCACATTAGTTGTAATGGAAGATGTAAAATGTTCAGACGCATGGCAGTGATCTAGACTTTGTAACTGAATGCGTTTCCTCTTCCACAGAGAGAGCACACCAATTTTCAAGCTGAGAGACAGGATTTTTTGATTTTTAAAGCTTCTAACTGTGATTACTCATTTTATTATGTTTGAAATCTGCTGCGGTCCCACTTTTTTGTCTTCCCCTCTCTTCTTGTTGTCTCACTCTCTGACGAACTGCTCGTCACAAACACTAAACAATAGCCTCATTAAGCAGCGCGGCCGCAGAGACACGTAATTAGGTTAAAACAAAGTGGAAACTCCGGTTCCAGGGAAAGTCCAGAGTTGTTGGTTGGTGCGACTGTCAAATGAAAACTGAGCTGCATCCATTTTTGACAGATTGGTACAGACGGGGTAATTCAACACAGTTTTTTGTCCATGCTTTCCATGCGCACATATCATATTCAGAAGCGCAAGCATCAGAAGAAAAGGCCCTTTCCGTTCACAACAATGACAGAACTGTTCTCGAGGCTTTATGTAATACAAAGGCCTCTATGCGGGAGAAGCACTTTAATGTGCCATTGCTTTTCTCTCTCTTCCAGCTCAGAGGACACACATCTGACTACACAACACCTGCAAGAGGAAGAGGAGAGAGAAACCAGCGGCTTCAGCGATATCCTCCCATCTGTCACGGAAACCCAGTTGATTTGCATTTCAGTAAACAGATCCAGCATGATGCTGGGAGAAAACGCTGAAGGTTTACAGTTCAGTTATGAACAGTGTTCGGTAAGTTACTCTAAAAAAGTCATTAATTACTAGTTACCAATTGCATTTTCAACAGTGTAGTTAATTACTATACATATTACTCTCTCCAAAAAGTATTTAATTACTTATTACTAATTACTTTATAAATCCTAAATCAACCTTGATATCAAAAAGTTAGTGGTACAAGGATAGACATGAAACAGTTCTTTTAATTCTTTCAAATAAATAACAGATAACTACATACATTATTCTGCTCACAGTTTAGATTAGAGTCCAATTCTCACTATTAACTGTGACTTTTGCCTCAATGTACTCCTAATTACTGCTTATTAATACTTAGTAAAGCAGTTGTTAAGAAATTGGGTAGGATTAAGGATTTAGAATAAGATCTTGCAGAATAAGACATTAATATGTGCTTTTTAAGTAATAATAAACAGCCAATATCCCAGTAATATTCATGCTAATGAGAACTAGACACTAAAGTGTTAGCAATATTCTTATTAACTCACCAAAGTATTTAAAGTGAGAAAGGTACATAAAAAGCATGCGTTTAAAGCTTAGACTTTAAATTTTGATGTTAAATCCACTATTGTTGTATATAAATGTTCTATACACGGTATTAAGTTCAATTACAGAAGAAGTAACTGTAATTAAATTACAGAAAAAATAAGAGTAATCCCTTACTTTACTTTTTCAAGGGAAAAGTCATTAAATTACAGTAACTAATTACTTAGTAGTTAGTTACACCCAACACTGGTTATGAATTAGCAAAGCTAATTTGGTCTGCAGTGTAAACGAGAGAAACACCGAATCCGAGAGATAATGGCTGAGAAATAAACACGCTTTATTAGAGACGTCGAGAGCGTTTAACGTCAAAATACATCAAATCAAATGAAGATGGGCGACCCGCGACGCTTTATTCTTCACACATTTGTGCAGCAGATGTTTCACGGTTTGAGTTTCGCCCAACAGCAAGATGGATCACATGTTTTTATGACAGTTCAAACATGGATAGAAACAAACAGCCGTCCTCTGGGAGAAAAAAACACGTAACTGAGACCTCAGCATGGAGACTGTTTGCAGGAAGGATTTGAGTTGGGCCAGACGGGGCCCAAGATACAAACGTTTATGCTTGTCATATGCACTGGTAATGCAAAGTTTATGGAAATCCAGAGAAAAGACTACAAATAGCCAGCGGGCAAATGATTGCAGATGAATTACAGACAAATGCTTAATAAACTGTGATCACAATCAAAAATATTATTTATTTACAATGTAGCCCTATGAGCATGAGGTTCCATAACTGATTCTGTTATTTCTGTTATTTTATTTGATCAAAAAATACAGTAATATTCTGAAATATTATTGCAATTTAAAATAACAGTTTTCTATTTTAATATACTTTAAAATATAATTTATTTCTGTGATCAAAGCTGTATTTTCAGCATCATTACTCCAGTCTTCAGTGTCACATGATCTTCAGAAATCATCCTAATATTAATTATTATCAGTGTTGAAAACAGTTGTGCTGCTTCCTGTATGCTTCTGCAATCCATGACTATTTTCTTTAAAAAACACACACATACTGACCTAAAACTTTTTTTAAACAGTGTCATTTTTAAACAGTATCATTCAGTATTAATCATTCAAATACACATTCATTCAACATCATTTAATCAAAAAAGTTTACAAATTAAACACAAATACGCTAAAACACTGTATATGACTCATTGCCGTACTTTTCCCAGCATGTTTGGATGGACTACCAACGTGACAAACAGCAGCAGGTCCAGTATATCAGACTGTATTTACAGTTCTCTTCACGGAGCACACACATGCAAATACCCCAAAAACAGCAGCAGCTGTCCATCAGTACTGAACTGAGTCCACACTCTGCTCCACTGATACCGCAGAAAGACTGGTATTGCTAGATTTTAGTACTAAAGTACTATTATGTTTGACATTCTTAAGAGCAAGTATGTCAGTAAGAGCTCATTTGTTGTAATAGCCTGGCTCCCATGTGGAAATAAAGCCAAACATCACTCCCGTCTGCTTGGATAGGCACACTTCAGAGGGAAACATGAATAGACACACGAATGAAGCCAAGCCATCTCTCTCTATCTCCTCTGGACAGTGTTTCTGCGCTCATGGAGGAGATCAGACAGCCCAACAGAGAGGCTGAGTGTCGTGATGATGAGTTGAAGAGACTCAAACACACATACTGTGTCCAGCTGAGGTGAGCACGAACACACAGGAGCCACTGAACACGAACCAGTCTGTGCCAACACTACACACACAAATACATCACCATCTCACGATTTTAGATCAAAAACTGAAAATAACACAGATATGAACTGAAAGGAGGATGTGTCTATAGCTTAAACAGTAGCACATCATTTATAAACTGCACAGACGGTCAGATTTTAAACCTAAATTGCATGAAGTGCATCCTATGTCAACAGTGGAAAAACTAGAATAAAGGCAGAAACTTATGTGAAAAGGATTTTACTCCACCTGCAAAGCATATAAACCTGTATTGCATTCATGCATACTGACTTGATTAAATGAGTAAGAGTGACTGACTGAATGAATGAATAAAGTGAGTGAGTGAAAATTACCTGTGAACTGAATAATAATTGAATATGTGTGGTTCTATAAATAATTTTGAGATCTACAAGGATGCACAGATGAGGTTTATTCAAGTACGTATATACCTGAAATGCAATTTGTACGGATTAAAAAAATTATATATATATATGTATAAATATATCTATCTCAAATGCTCTGCTGCAGGCTACATCAAAAACTGAGAAGGTTTGCTTGGAAACTCTGAGAGTCTGACCCTGATTTACAGTCTCTGAGATACCTGTGAGATACAGAGTCTCACCTGACCCTCTTCTGCTGAGCAATACAGCGATACGCTGATGGCTTTACGGCTGCGCAAACATCCAGTCGTCTCAAAGTGCCGCTTTTGCGGCTTCGCTTTTAAGTTGAGGCCAAATGTGTCGTTTTACGATAGCTAGACTAGACCACTGGGAATTTACCGTCTACAATATTAAACCAGGTTTTCGGCGGTAGATGTAAGACAAATGACTTGAGATAACCTGCAAGACACAAACACGACGGCTTGATTTCAGAGCAGAGCTGCGTGAAACTGACCCATCATCATGTGCACAAGAGACTCTGAGATGAACTCCAGTAGACACACTCATGTCATTCCAAACCCATTGAGATCTTGGTTAATCTTTCATTTTATTACATGAAACCTGAGAGGTTCCTGTTTATAGAAAGTCCAGGTAAGCAAAACTTTGAAGATCCAAAATGGTCATAAAGGCACTGTAAAACAAATCCAGATCAATTGATCGGTTTAATCCACGTCTTGTGAAGTGATTTGATGGCTTTATATGATCCCTTTTATTCACATACAAACAACAATAAATATTTAATAACAGAAGCTCATGCATGAGAGCACTCACAAGCTTTCATGCTTAGCACACGCGATCCGCTCTACTTTTACATGTGAATAAAAGCTGGACATATATGGATTCCTTTTATGACGCCTTTATACCTGTTTGGATCTTTTCTGTTTTGGTTACTTGGATGTCAGTGGAGAGACAGAAACTTGAAGTAGCCCATGAGGAAATAAGGTTACATAATAAAGCCGCTGATATTAAATGTGCCTCAAGAGCATTTGAAGTTGATCAGTTACACTGAAATTAGATTTTGAGTCCCACATTTTCAAAGTGGTCTCTGACATTTCTCTCAATCCTGTACTGTTTTTCTACACGCATGCGTATGATCTCACCAGGTTTCGTAGAGCTTGTGTGTAGAAATACCCACTTTACCCATGTACCCTGATGAAGAGCATGCGTTGTGTTGCTTAACTGAACTCATAAAGCACTCTGGAGCAGCACAAGGCATTTACTTTCTCTAACAGACTGGCATTTAGAGGATACTCCAGCCTTCAACACAATAAACGGCTAATAAGATGAACACGTATATTAACTGTCAGACATGTTTTGAGTTATTTGGCAAGTAAGCGTGTAATAAGCAGTCGGCCAGTATAAAGTGATTCAGGGTGACAGTGAGACCCGGTCACTGTGTCAGTCCATCAGAAACCGCACAAGCCTTTAGCAGTGAATACACACGTCACGCTTTCTTTTGTTTTGGCTACAACATGTGATTAATCAATGCATGCTGATCAACTTTTATCATAGTTTATAGTCATATGGAAACGAAAGTGGCTAACATTCAGCTCATTCTTTTTCATCATCAGTATTATTTGTGATTTGAATTGTGTGAATGGGAGTTCCCCTTTAGCTATGTTATAAACCGCGGGCTTCGGAACGAATAAGACGAGGCATGGCATACACATGCCGACTAATAAATTACAAAATGTTTAGCAAACACAGAGGAATCAAATAAATAATAAAAGAAAGCCATCATAGCGTAACGTGAGGTAAACAGCTAACAAGCTTTTCAAAATAAGAAAAAAGTGAAAAAAGACAAGTAAAACTAAACTTGCTGTTGGTGATAGTGCTTGCATGGTTTTTCCCCACAAGAATACCAACATGTTTACCATGTCTTTTACTTTACTTTCGCTTGAAAGCCACCCGTCGTTTCCTCAATATTCACGTCAGGTTCTACACTCGAAGCGCTGCACACTTCAAATGAGTAGCACGGTTTCATCATGCTTTCGGTTTCGTTTGACGTTTCTCTAATGCACTGGAAAAGGCAGGGCTTGAAAATGAGTTGGACAACGCGGCGGTCGCGCCTGCGTGACCGCTCACAAAATCTAGTCGCACCGGCAGAAATAATGGTCGCAAAATGCTTTAATAGCTTTAATAAAGCAGCCAGAGCAAAGGCAGAGCCAATGGGTAAAGGGCAGAACATCAAGTCTTAACGTTGTTTACATGTCCATCTGCTGTTGATATGCTTAAAGACAAACCATTTGCAAATTCATCAGTCAACGCCACTGCAGAGCATTTTCTCAGTGTACCAAAAACACAAAACCCTCCCGTCAGGTTTCTGTTTACAGCGTTGAGCAGTGTAGCCAATCAGAGACACATCTGCTGATTTCCTGAACGCAACGGCCAATCAGAAGTGTCTCAGTTAGAATCCACTCACTGCTCAAAGTTTTGCTCAGTGCTGTTGTACAAGCTCGTGAATCCTCTCATTTATAACAAGCAAAGTGCAACTGCAGTGTAGAGCTTCACTGATTACGACTGAGTTCTGTGAGACTGCGATGAACAGCTTTCAGTGATTATAAGGGGAGTGCGCTTTGTGTGCTTTCTAGGCTTCATCCATTCAGAACTAAATAAACTCACTCACAGACTCACTCTCTGATAAGCACTTACTCACTGTGGGCATGGTGTAGTGTTTACTACCTCAGTTAACTGAGCGGAAGTGGAGCAGGTCTGAGCTGCAGTGACTGAGTGGAGGCGGAGCTAATTAGCATATTCACTGTCTGAGTATTCTTAATGAGGTAAGGGTGTAGAGTTACAGTCAAGCCATTTTAAGACAAACACATTATTTTCATGGGGAAAAAACTGGGTTTAAAGATCTCATTTTGATGATCAAAGGTTGGTTTTAATTAATAAAATGAGTGACTACAGGTGGACTCTAAATAATAATACTTTGGAAGAGAGCGCAAATGCAGATACTATGAAAGTCTAGTCACCAATTGATTTGTGTCAATATTTGTTTTCATCTAGTGATGACGGGTTAATTCATCTTTAGATTCTCATCTTTAGAGCCAGTGTTTCTCAAATGACAGACGACTCATTAATCAATCACTCAAAGAAATTCACACATCATCCTCACAGCAAGTTATTGTTTTGAATCAGATTCACTCACTTAAGGTTTTTGTTGTATGTGTTTTTTCATATTCGTCATCCAAACCTTGCACACAGTTAGATACGTCATAGCATCTCTCAAAATGCTTGCTACAGATGCAAAAAATTCAGAAAATCAAACCCAATCCCAATTCTTTCATGACAGACGAAGGTTTTGGAGGCAGTGTGTAAATGTGATTGAAACAGCGTGAGGTTGCATTTATTTTTTAATGTGCGGAAAATTCTGACTCAGTGTGCAAGGACCTTTAGTCTTCTTTTCCCCCAAAATGTCTCATTTTGAATGAACTGTTCAAGTTTTTGAGACTGAATTCAGTTTTTTGTTACTGAACAAATATCTACATTTATAAGCAGTTAAGTTATTTGGTTCCTGAATGTTTCATTTAAGAAATATTTTGAGGACTGGCGCTCTGGCTGTGTGAGAGCTGGGTCAAACTGTGTGTGTGTGTGTGTGTGTGTGTGTGTGTGTGTGTGTGTGTGCGCGAGTGTGTGTGAGTGTGTGTGTGTGTGTGTGTGTGTGTGTGTGTGTGTGTGCGCACGTGTGTGTGTGTGTGTGTGTGTGCGTGTGTGTGTGTGTGTGTGTGTGTGTGTGTGTGTGTGTGTGTGTGTGTGTGTGTGTGTGTGTGTGTGTGTGTGTGTGTGTGTGTGTTAATCCTATTAAAACTGCCTGACTGCAACAGCAGCACCTGCTTAGAAATTCCCAAGAAAACTCCTGCCACCCCATGAACACTGACAGCATGAGTTCACTACAGAAAACCGTCCTAAGAAGTCAGCTGAAATTCACAAAACCTTGCTTTCTGAAATGTAAAAATGATGAATAAACATGTAAATGAAGTTAGTTTGATTTAACATTAGGGGTTTAGGGTTGGGCAATACAAGTTGTTCAGCCTTTTGATGACAAACTATATTTTGCCAGCAAAAATCACTGTGAAAATATGATGAATATTTGATTTAATGCCCAGACCCAGTCCAAAGTCATTACAATTATCTTTAATGTTTTAATTCAATGTCTCTTTGATAAAAACAGGTTAAAAAGGGTCTAATTAAGGAAAATGTTCAAATCTGTTTTAATAACCGTGGAGCAGCATGTGCATATGGAGCGAAATGTCTTAAACATTAGCTAACAGCATGGAGGACAAAACAGCTACCTGAGCTTTGACCTACAGTAACTTAACCACACCTCAGCACACACGCACACCTTGTTTTTTATGGTTTATGGGGACTCTCCATAGGCGTAATGGTTTTTCTACTGTACAAACTGTATTTTCTATCGCCCTACACCTAAACCTACCCCTCACAGGAAACTTTATGCACTTTTACATTCTCAAAAAAACACCATTTAGGATGTTTTTTAAGCCTTTTGAATTACGGGACACCGAAAGCGTCCTCATAAACCACCTTCACATTGTAATACCTCTGTCATCATACCCATGTCATTATACAAATTTGTGTCCTCATAAACCCCCCACACACACACACACACACACACACGCACACGAGGAAGCTTGATATAGCAGAATGTCCTGACATGTTAACTACTGAAGCAGTATTGTTCTGTTTTTGCTCGTCACTGAGAAACCAATCTAGAGAAGAACTACACGAGGAACCCAGTCAATAATCTGAAAGTGTAGTATTTGCCTAAGCGATAAGCTTTGATTGAGCGGTGCAAACGCTCTGACTCTGAGCCTCGCTCTGATTGGCAGACGGCCACTAGATTCTGCGCTGTGATTGGTCAGCAGGGGCTGTTTCAGTGCAGACGAACTTCAGCCTTCTCGTTCAGTTTCTCGTAATCGCTGAAGGCTGGGACCTGTGTAACGAAGCATTTTAAATCACACCAAATCTGATTTGTTGAAAGCAAATTTGGGCAAGGTTCAAGTATGCGGCGCTGCGAGCTTCTTTTGGTATTTTCTTACAAAATCCTCCTGAATAGAGCTGAGAGAAACTCATGTGATAGTCGGGATTAAAGTATCACTCTCACTGCTTTATATCTGAATGTGTGCTCCAGTTTACCTGAGCACTGATCACGCTGACAGTGTGAGAAACAGGAGGCTTTTATAGCGCTGCTATTACTGTCAGCCAATCATCATCCGGCTCTTCACTGAGATCTGGCTACGGACCAACTGAGAGTTTGGCATTAGCTGAGTTTCCGTGTCTTTTGTGTGTTACAGACACACTCACGTGGATTTCACCAAACCGGCCGATCCAGCCGCCTGCCTGTCCAAATGATTAACTGTGCGCTGCACAAGCTGTTCACACCAGCAAGACTAACCCAAGCTCACATCAGTCTTCATGCTCACCAACGTTCACCAACGAAAACGAGACGATAACGAACAAAAACTCCTTTTGAAGGACAAAAACTATGACCAAAATCTACTGCCATTTTGGTCAATGAATAAAAACGAGATGAAAATGTTAGGGAGGGACGATCTGGGAAGAGATTCATTCAGAACGAATCTGCTGTGTGGTTAGGAGGTTAGATGCGTACATATGAACCGGCGGGACATAAGCTAGCATACACTTGCTGCACGTCTCATAAAACGTTCAAAAATATCGATATCTGGGAGAAAGAGAAGAGCAGACATATGGATAAATGTGCATCCATGCATTCGGTTTTAATTTAGTTGCTGTTGTCCGAGTCATTGATGTTAATCAAGCAACAAAAGAAAGACAGAAAATCACTCACTGCTCTTGACTGAATCACTTTAGTAGACCTAATAAAGATTAATCTAAATTTATTTATAGAAATAAATACGTCTGCTTGAAAGAATGAAGAATGTGGTAAACAAGTTGTTATAAAGAATGCATAATTAGCCTATATAACATTGGTATTTCATTGAAAAGAAGACCATGTTCTTGTTCTTTATGAGAAGTGGTTTTATTTAATTTTAATATAAAGGCATGTTGTGTTTCACCACAGTTAAATCAGTGTCTGTCATGATAAAACCTGGAGTCTGGAAATTTTAGAGAAATGCTTAATAAATGTATTACACTGTAACTAAACCCATTAGATTTCTACTGTAGATTTAGTCGACTAAAACTAGTCTAAAACTAAAAACAATTCAGATGACTAAAATATGACTACAACTAAATGGCATTTTAGTCAAAAGACTATGACTAAAACTAAATCCGAATGAACGCTGGTTGACATGACTTGAGAAGATTCCTGCAGAAGATGGGCTTTACTGAGGCAGAGCTGGCCGTTATCTCTGAGCGCCAGCGAGCTTTGATCTTCAGAGGCCGACGCTTTCCAACATGAGGGTCAGCAAGAGTAACCTGGCTCTGTTTCAGCAGAATCACAGTGCCATCTAGCGCTCACCGCTGGGGTTCACACAGAGCTGAGGCTCAATCAAAACTGGGTCACCGGGGAAAAACAATGCTAAATATACTGTGGAAGGTCAGAAGAAAAAACGGATTGATTAACTATTAAAAGAGAGGAGAAAACATTCCCATAACCTTTGATGTCAAGGGCTGTGTGTCCTGTCAGACTCGCTTGTCAGTTGCTATAAAGCAGAAAGAAATGAAGCGGATGCCAACATGAACAATGACAAGCCCTCACAAGCCATGAAACTCAAGAACATGACCTACATATACCAGTTAAGTTGCAACAAGAATAAAGATGAATACATGCACTCAAAACAAGTATCATGGCATAATTTATTTAAATAATAATAGGATTTAAAATGCTTTTATTCAGTTCACTTAAAATCAGCAGACATCTGTTCGTTGTGAAAGGAACTCAGCTGAATCAGTTCAAATGTATGAACTCAGTTTAAATATAACTGTGCAACAATCAAGATTCAATTAGTTACAATGTACAAGACTGAAACAAACTGGATTTATTGACTATAAATTTATAAACCTGGTTATTGTGCATTTAAAACACACTCTGTTTATTAGTACTATCACATAAATATTATTCTTACATGTTCCATTGATTTGTATGCATCACATTAAGTTTATAATGATCAAATACATAAATCTGAACTAATATAAAATCAGGCCTGAATACACTACCAGTCAAAAGTTTTTGAACAGTAAGATTTTTAATGTTTTTTAAAGAAGTCTCTTCTGCTCACCAAGCCTGCATTTATTTGATCCAAAGTACAGCAAAAACAGTATAATTTTGAAAGATTTTTACTATTTAAAATAACTGTTTTCTATTTGAATATATTTTAAAATATTAAAATATATATATATATAGTAATGGGACACAAATCTCAGCAATATAATCTGACAATGCAACAACAGAGAACCCTAACTAGTATTTTTACTTTTATATGAAACCTGGTTTATTTGAAAACTATACTACATTGTAAAGCTTGACGCAGGATCATCCTCTGTAGCAGCAGCTCATGCAGAGCTCTGACAGACACAGATAAACACCTCACACCACACACAAATACAAGCCAGAACACATGCGCTCAGGCCTGGGAAAAATCCAATAAACTTCAAATAAACTAGACTCCAGACCGCTGTTTTATACACAGGTTGATTGTGACAGAGGTGAACACAGACAGACCCGCGACCAAAAATGTCAGACTGTGCATTTACTGCACACAAAATAAGGTGGAACGGAGAAACTGTTTTACCATGCCACATTTTAGTTTGGGGACCAATTCTCACTATTAACTATGACTTTTGCCTCAATAAACTCCTCATGTGCTGCTTATTAATAGTTAGTAAGGTAGTTGTTAAGTTTCATGCAGAATATGTTCTTTATAAGCACTAATAAACAGCCAATATGTTAATAATAGGCATGCTAATAAGCAACTAGTTAATAGTGAGAATTGTTCCCTATTCTAAAGTGTTACTGGAAAACCTATATTTACAGATCCAAGGTCCTGTGATATTCTATACTGGCACACACAGCTGGAAGATCAGGGGTGTTAAACATCAATCAGTTAGTTAGGGGAATGACCGAAGTTAGTTGGAGTTAGTGAGTTCAGGGGTGTTAATCAGTTAGTTAGATGAATGACTGAAGTTAGTTGGAGTTAGTGAGTTCAGGGGCGTTAATCAGTTAGTTAGATGAATGACTGAAGTTAGCTGGAGTTAGTGAGTTCAGGGGTGTTAATCAGTTAGTTAGATGAATGACTGAAGTTAGTTGGAGTTAGTGAGTTCAGGGGCTTTAATCAGTTAGTTAGATGA
>JAFVLL020027336.1:0-26926 GCA_021397915.2 Tor tambroides
ACACGCCCACTCGCGTCGGGAGCCTGGTGAAGGGCGGCGAATAAGGGACGGGGTGGTGATGACATGAAAGGGGGGAGGCAGCCAACTCGTCACATATACAAACAGAAAACTAAAGGTCTTCACAGCAATTCATCAAAATAAAAGTTCGGTTTAACTTACCATGACAGAAATATTACTTAATGTAACGACAGTACTACTACCAACAATAAAATTATTATTAAAACATAATTTTTTAAAGGAATATTTACCTGAAAAATCATTTACCAGAATTTATTTAGCAGAAAAATGTAAATACAGTATTTCTGGAAAAATAGAAATAAATTAAATAATATTTTTAAAATAAAATCAATTAATTTGAGATGCTTTTGATTATTAATATTTAATGAAACCATTCAAATGGAATCCAGAATCCGTTTGGTAAAAAATAAATAAATAAATAAAACCATAAGGCCTTAAACATTTTATTTTTGTTAAACTTTTAATAAATTGCTGTTTAATATTGTAATTTTCATGATTTTAATTAATTAGAGATGCTAAAATTTAATTTAACCATTAAAACAGAGTCTAGACAAATTAAAATGGAAAAAAACGGAATCCAGAAGATTTAAAATGGAAAAAAATGGAAATTGGAAAAAAATAAAACGGAATTGAACTCAGAACAAGTCTTCACATTATAACCTAATGCAGCAATATATCTAAAAGCACTTAAAAGTCAATGCAGCAAGAGATCTTGTAACTATCTAGAGTTATTTGATTTGACAATATTCTGCAGTCAAATGTTTTTGTATAATAATAACCTATAAATTGTAAATTTGACCATTGTCCCTGAAACCAATCACTTACACTGGTGGTTTTGACTAAATTACTTGGACTCAAGAGCATTTTCACTTGACTACTACAGCACTTCGAATACATAAGCATTTTTACACTGTCTGAAAATTTCAGACTCAGACTTGACCCTCTTCTGGTCTTAGTCTTGACTTTGAATCAACCCACTCGTGTCTCGGCCTGGATTTACACTCAAATTAGCTGGTCTAGACTATAACACAAGTAGCTTCTACAGGTTCTGTAAGCAATTTCATTGCCTAAATAATCACTTTTTCCAAAAATCGCCCCGTTCTCCATTGTTCGGACAAAATTTTCAAGATGAGTGCGCAAATTTTCTGACTGGCTAATAAACACTCAGATTCTAGCACTAGTTCTCTAATAATAGCTATCAGGTTTCAGGTACATATGTGATATTCCAAAAAATGCTTTAAAGGCATCCTAACCTCACAGCTGACCTCCCCTCCCTTTACTTCTTGGTTTCCTGGTTTTGAATCTAATAGCTTTCTTTGTCTAGAATCACAAAGTATCTTCAGTTTCCTACTCTTGTTGCAAACAGAATGTGAGAGAAAGCCAATACCTCTATACCTGGTGGAAAGTCCTGACCTTTGACCTCTTCAGGCTACATTTAGCGTGTAAGTTCACCACGGGTGAATTCTGTTGAGGCCAGCACTGGCTTGTTGACTTTACAGCATGCTTTGGCTGGAGGTCAATATATATTCCAATCAATCACCATGATAAGAAAAGTACAAGTCATTACAAGCATTTAATTGTCTTCAGGTCCTGTCTTTTTGTTTCATGAACATGACCTTACAATCTTCTAAAATTCAGTCCTGAGGACTGCTAAACATCTGCTGAATTTTATGTCAGGGTGCATTGTATCTTAGCAAGTTGCATATTCTCATCTGCACATCCTGTATATACCAAGAATATGAAGTTGTGTTGGTAGGAAACATCTGCTGTAGACAAACATGTAAATAAGTTATATAATCATTAGCTGATTAATTGCAGCATTTTCTTGAACTCAAACCAAGCAGAGTTTGCATGCTCTGAACCTTTGGTAACCACTCTGTGGACCTCCGATTGTTTCCATGTGTGGTGGCAGATTGTGTGTGGTGGTGATTCATTTGATTACGATAAGCTGCTCTTCTGTTCCCCAGAATGTTTACAAGAATACAAAATAAACCATTCACTCATTCTCTGCTGTCTGTTCTGAGAGCCTGTCTTATTAGATTAGGCAATAAATTTGTGTCCAGCTGTGTGTGGTCAGTTATAAAAAAATATAAAAACTGTTTACACTTCAGCAGTAGATAATATAGTGGGAAAACTCTGAAAAGGAAAGCATTATAAAAAGTCAAATATTTGATTTATCAGTCAAACAGAAATAGCACTGGTAATTTCTGATAAAAAAGTGGTGGTGATTTAAAAAAAAAATTGTTGAACTATGTTGGTAATGTTACAATGCTAGTGTGACTGGTTAGTGTTGCTTGGTGTTTTCTAGACTTTTCTGGGGTGCGTTTCCCATACAACAATGTAACTCACTGATTAACCACCATAGTACGATGCATTGTTGTGGAAATGAACTAGCTAATCACGATTGTTTCCCAAACATGGTCAGATCTCCGTCACATTGGTTCACCAATATAGGGTATTTATGCACATGCACACTTCAAAAATGGAAAAGATAGAATGAAAGATATAAATTGTACTGCATGTTAGCTTGCTTACTGTGCCCAAGAGCAGAATTTAAGCCCATATGTCTTATTAATAATAAACTATGCTTCTAACTACATGTCGAGATCTGTAGTTCCAACCACGCAAGTTTGCGAAGCTGATTGCGAGTGTTCATTTGAACCGAATCGTTGAACTATGTTGGTAACGGCAGAACTTGCGATCACAGTTGGCTAACGATGCTTTTGGGAAATGCACCCCTGTTTGGTTGCTTGGTTGTTCAGGGAAGCATTTCAGCCAATGTCTTCATTAACATGAAAATGTGAATGTGAAAATATATCTGCTTCTGTGAACCTAAATGCAGCCAAAAGCTATCTTGGAAAGACATTCATTAAATCAAGCATTCTGTGCTTTTGCTAGAGGTCATCCAACTACAGTCTTTGAATGACTTGTCTAAACTGTTTCACAAGCCATTAAACGCAGCTAATCAAGTAGCTGCACTGCATTTGTGGGCTCTGAAATATCGCTAACTCTAATGTTAATGCTAAACACTACATGTTTTCAGGGTAATGTAGTGTTTCTCTATATGTAAATAATAAGCTAATATGATCATAGCAGCAAAACCACAGTAAAACCATCTTCTCCATCTTTAAAGAAGGTCTTTAAGAGGTAATGTTTGTTGGGTGGAGCACACACTGGCTAGCTGTGCTAACACCCAGGAAAGGTAAATAAAAGCAGGCAAATAGACATTAAAACAGTGTTGTTTATATGTATATGACAGAAAAAAGTGTTTTCCAGTTTTGGCAAAGGATAATATTTGCGGAAGCATTTCGTAATCCACCGTTCGTGATGCGCTAAGAATTTAGCACTGTTTGGCTGCCAGTTTCAGCTACCCTTTGTTATTTCTGACATCAAATCATCCATTGATGAGAAAAAAATACACAAAAAGATGGACTGTTGCTTGTAAAACATTGGCGCTGAAAGGAAGCCTGAGGAATCTGGGTGTCTGTCTCAGTTTAGTTCACCCTGGCGTTTGAGAACTCACTCATATGAGCTTCACAGAGGAGCGCCTGTGTTTAGACTTCTGGTATGTGATGCAGGGAAAAGTCACGATTACACCTACCAATAGCTAACAACTTCTCACATTCATTCACAGACTGTCGCCTGACTGGTGACATCATAGGAATCTGACGGCTGGTATTTTTCATACCAGGCCAGAAAAACAGCGTCCCTCATTGAAATCTATTAACCAACAGTCTTTTTGCTTCTCACAATTAAAGAATTCACGTTTAACGGGTGGGATCCCATTTTGAAATCATTCCTTCCATTAGTCAGCAATTCCCAAAGAAGGCATCAGAGGAGCGGGGGAGTCTCGGGGACAGGAAGGCTTGGGGGAGAGACGCACAATGTGTTAAAGTCATTAAATCTTGGGGTCGTGGAAATGGAAAATCACATCATTATCGCTCTCAAAGGTCCGTCTTTAAACCAGCTTACCTTGGTTGGCATAGTAACATGGCAAATATACAAATATCAGTTAATTCTGGCACAGACCTTTGCATCAAAGGACACAGGGGTGTGTGGACAGCTGGCATGTCGGCATGTCATAAAAGGAGAACTGAATGCTAATAAACTATTCTAGAGCAGCAACCTTTGGAGAGGAATGTGTGATCTGTGGTAACAGACCTTCACTTCCTTTCATCCAAGAGATAATGTGACTGGAAATGTTCAACAAGAAAGAAAGAAAGAAAGAAAGCTGAACCTCCACTCAGAACTGAATTTCCGGATATGACAAAGATATGTGGTTATTTGTCTAAGACATAAGGCTTTTCTGGGTAGGATTCTTGGCTCCTCTGATGGGAAACACTGTGGTTTTGATGATACAGTGTGGTTTCTGGAGCGCAGTGTCATTCTTTGAACCCTGCAACTCCTAAAAAGGCTTTTCAAAGGCATATCTGGTCTTTCTTAAACCCAATTGCCATCAGCAGAGATGTTTTACCAGCTCTGAACTCACATCTGCGTTGCATTTCAGTAAAATCCCAAGCGACTAAGCACTGTCAACCTCAGTTAGGTTAATAAACTAACTTGATTATGTGAACCTAGTGTTGACGTACCTCAACATTGTTGTTCATGGTATTGATGAACCTGTGGCCAGGGATGCGCTTCTGATTGCAAATCACCCCAACATCCTCGCTGTGTCGGCAGTCGGACACCCCAAAGCCATTTGAGGGGCATTCTGCTAAAGATTTCTCTCTTCCTGTGCAATGGACATTGTCCAGCCAAATGCGTCCTGTGGAACAAAGAACAGTTGTTGGTTTTGTCAATCAACAGCAGATGTTGTGTTTTGGATGCTGTGTTGGTGTCACTACCCAGCTTCTTAATTCACTTAAAGGAACAGTTCAACTCTGTTACTCTACCTTAGCTATTTCAAAACTTGTATGACCTTGAAAAAGATGAGTTTTTGAAGAATATTCTTAAAAATGCACCATCAAAGTATCATTAAAGATGTTCATACAGCTTGTGTGCTATATTACAAGTGTTCTGAATGTCTGACCAAACAAATTAAAATATGCCTCTCATGAATGAATTGTTCTTTTAATCTTTTCAGTGAATCTGCTGATGAAATGGACTGATTGGGTTCTCAAGATCAACTCACTGATTGACTGAAAAAGCTACTTTTATGATGCATTTTGAAGCATAAAAGTCCCAGTCTCTATTCGGTCTTTAAAATTTCTCAAAAATGTCATGGATTTTTGAAGACAGAATTATCCCTGCTTCCAGCAAATGCCTTGGTAAACCAGTTTAAACCACTCTAGTCTAGCTTCCTTTGAATTAATATAAAGTTATCAAATATGAACCCTTCCAGAATTTCCCTTTACTATGCATTACATGATGCGTATGATTTTGCTTACTCGGTGGAAAGTGGAATAAGAGTGGAAGACCAGTGGTTATTCTTCCCATATGGCTCAATCATAACCACCCACTGATTTACAATCTTTGGACAGATTTATTGAGACAAATCATCATGTTTCTATTCTAAAGAGACAGAGAGATGAGATTACATCTGCTCTTGACTTCTTGTTTCCATTCTTTTTCGACTGTCTGATTGGTATCAATTACCTCTAATGACTAAAACATGATGGATTAGCAATAATATCCAAGAATAGTGGATCTTTCAATGGAACAGAAGATTAGAATTCTTGCCTACCTTCTCCTTGTCCAAACTTTGCAGATGGGGACCAAGCCACAGCGCCCAAGAAGCCAAGCTCCCTGCATGCCACATGAGCAGCTTCGATTGAGAAGTCATCATCACAGACAGTCCCCCATTCGTTGTTGTAGAAGACCTCCAGACGACCCTCGTAATGTTTGCGTTTGTCACCCGCTAGGCGGAGTTGAATCTTGGGTTGCTGGGATTCAGATTGGGCCTGAACCAAAGCCAAGAGACTGAAGATGCACAATGCAGAAGAGACCACCATGGCTAAACTTTCACCTGCGAGAGCATTAAACAAGACAAACACAAGATTAACAATGTAACATGAATGAACCTAATTCACTAAACATGCATCTTAACTGTTTCTGAAAATGTCCACTTTGTGGTTATGTTGTTATTTCATATGTGCTGGCAGCTCAAACATCCTGGAAACCATTTGGCTGCCATTGATTGATAGTTCTTGTGTAAATGCTGAGTTCTCCATTTTGGATGCAGAATTAATAGATAGATGTTTTTTTAATGCAGTACATATGCCTTTGAGAGACATTAATGTCAGTATCATCAGTGCCAATTATTGTAGGTCTTGCTCCTACAAACTTCTAATTGACAGTTTGGGATGAGTGATGGAAAATGTACACACCCCAGTAATCTGTCTACTATAGCCTCGGGATTTGAGAAATGGTGGGGCGGACTGACATGTACAGAGTTCAGAATGGTTATACACATGCCCTTTATTAGTGAAGAAAAGCCCATGACCTCTTTTGAGCTCTTGACCTCTTCTTCCATTATTTATGAACAACTCCCTAAATTGGTTTTATTCACAGGCATACTCATGCGTTTTATGTGGGATAACTAAGATGTTATCTACACATCATGATGTTAAGTTTAGCTGCTGATTTAACATTCAGTACACTCAGGGGCGGCGCCAGAGAATTTTGAACGCAGGTGCTGAGGGGGTGCTAGATTAATGACAGGGGGAGCTGGGCAATTAATAGTAAATATGACCAAAACATGTTGTTATTATTATTATTATTTTATATGAATAATAAAATCGCTATATAGGCGCATTTCAAATGTTTATGAGGAGTGGGAGTATTATCACGCTTAGCCTACTGTATGACATGGGGGCGCCCGCGCAATAATTTTATTCATTTATTTATTTTTTTCCTGCGGAATGTGCTTTCTGTCATCTCATGCAGTCTCCGTGAATGGAGCACTCACAACAATGAACCAGCTCACAGACATAAGAAATACATTTGCAGAAAGCTTGAAAACCAATTAAACAAACAAACAAACAAAAACAACAACAAATCTTCTCTGATTATGTAGTATAGGTGCATTTTAGGCTTGCTGCAACGGTGTTGGCGGTGATACCGGTGTTAAGCACCGTCCCTCACCGTCATTTTGATTTTTTTAATAGTAATAAAAATCATGTAGCTCAGTTAGAGAACAGACACTACAATTAAAAACCAACATGCCGCTCAATGCAGGCATCAAACGTGAATTACCGTCAGCAGATCATGATCAGATTTACTTATTCCGAGGAGAGTGAGTCCAGCTGACTGACAACAAGGTGAGACAGACAAGACGATGGCAGAAGAGTTTCAAAACGAAATGTAAAAGCACCTGTTTTAAAAATATTTTGGATTTTGAAAAGCCTGTTGACCTGCCATTTAGCCTAAGGTGATACTGGAAGTTTTTTAATTTTTTTAAATTTTTTTAACATTCGTTTCTCATTTATTTGGTTTCACGGTATTTGCTGATTTTTATTTTAAACTGTGTGATTTTTCCCCCCGTTATTTTACATCAAGGTGTATGCAGTCCGTGCTTCCAAACTTTCTTAATCGTATTGCTAATAAACGTTCTACGTTTTATAATTATTTGTTCCTCAGTCTTTACTGATTTTCAGTTTTGTATACCTATTTAAAATTTGTAAGTTATTTGTTATTTTATATTAGGCATATAGGTGTATTTTTATTCGTTTTGTTAATAAAAGTTATATGTTCTACGTTGTATTTTGTTGTTGCTTGAATTGAATTCAAGCAATTGATGCCGAATTTACTGCTAATTTAAAAGTGAAAGTAAAATGCGCACAGTGCTTTTACAAGCTATTTAAGCAAAGGAAAGTGGGAAAACTCAAACAAACTAAAAACAAACAACTGCTTGACGCCGAATTGCCGCAAATTTGAAAGTGAAAGTAAAATGTGCACGGAGCTTTTACAAGCTATTTAAAACTGAAGGAAAGCGAGGAAAAGAGGGAAAACTCAAACGACCCCCCTACCATGGTGGTGCCGGTATTACCGGTGTTGTCACACGTCGATTAACCGGTGGGAAAATTTCCTCACCGTAACAACCCTATGCATTTCTCTATTAAAGGCACGCCCATAATGTGGAAATGGCGAGTCAGACATATAATGGCATTCGGCAACTTCATCTTTCCAGCCGACACTGACTGAGAAAGCACTTATTAATAAATGCTGACATTACCTGCGACTGCAAATCACGTCACGTTGTAGCCTATTGCATTGCAGTAGTTATGCATGAGTCAAATGTTTTTATTTTATTTCATTTTTTATGGGGGTGCTATGGGGGTGCTTTGGTTTTTCTTGGGGGTGCTGGAGCACCTGCTAGCCCCTCCCTAGCGCCACCCATGAGTACACTCCTCCAGGTACTCATATGTAACAGAATATCATTTCATGCCTGAGAAAATCCCTTTCCCTAAGGGATTCTGTTCCCTAACAAATCACTAAAAGCTGTCTTGTCAGTGAGTCACTGCGTTAATTTAATGAGACTTTAACATGATGTCATAATCACCGTCCCAACACTGCAGGCTCAGTGCTGCTGAGCAAGCTTAATCTAATTTGGCAGTTTGAAAACTTCAGATTTACTTCATGTGTGTGTATGATTGATTTTCTCATTCTTTCATTACAGATTTATTGTCTTATTTGAGGCAATTATGCTATTTATAGACAAACATGTTCCTATACATTGATAATAAAATAATAGTACACAATGATAATATGTGACCCTGGATCACAAAACCAGTCATAAGGGTCAATTTTTCAAAATTAAGATTTATACATCATCTTAATAGATAAGCTTTCCATTGATGTATGGTTTGTTAGGATAGGACAATATTTGGCCGAGATACAACTATTTGAAAATCTGGAGTCTGAGGGTGCAAAAAGTCAAAATACTGAGAAAATGGCCTTTAAAGTTGTTTAAATGAAGTTCTTAGCAATACATATTACTAACCAAAAATTAAGTTTTGATATATTTATGGTAGGAAATGTGCAAAATATCTTCATGGAACATGATCTTTACTTAATATCTTGAAGATTTTTGGCATAAAAAAAAATCAATAATTTTGACCCATACAATGTATTTTTGGCTATTGTTACAAATATACCCGTGCAACATAAGACTGGTTTTGTGGTCCAGGGTCACATATTATAATGATATGAGAAAATTTTTTAATTTTTATGTCTAAAATGCATAGGTGGATTAACTGTCCGCAGATTAAATAAGCAGTTAATAAAGTAGCTATAATTGTAATTCCAACATGTATCCTTAAAACATTTTAAACTGTGAGCACAAGTTATGTTTTGCACAATCACGGCTATTTATCCTCTTAAGACCCTGTGGCCTCATATGAGGACATTATATTTTAGTGAATTTCTCTGAGACTATACATGCCACAGTTTTAAGTCTGGATGTCCTGTACAGAGCACATTCAGGGCTTTTCAGAGATACCAAATGATTGGATGTTTCACCATGACCACTCCCCCTCCTTGGTCTTCAAATATGTCTGAAATTAATTTAGTGACACTCTTATGGAAATATGATAATATTTTGTAATTATCATTTAAATCTGTCTAATTTTTAAATTGTGTGTCATAAATCAACATCTCAGGAAAATGTTATGGGGTTTCAAATCAAAATATGACTTTCTGCTGAAACAGGACGCGATTCATACATGTCCTCATATGAGGACACCGGGACTAAAAGCATGTTTATTACGCATTTTGGGAGACATAACAAATGAATCGGGAAAGTTATTATATTTCAATATTCTATGAAATATTATATATTATTATGAAAATCTGGTCAATTGTTACTCCGATTATTACACTTCTTTTTTCATTACATGTTGCCCCAAAAATGCATTAATATGCAAATTAGATTTAGTTTATAGATACATTGTATATAATGAGAAAACCCATTTATGGCCATTTTACACACATTTTGCATATTAAGAAAAAAGGTATATCGAATCATTCTGTTATAACATAGTTGAGAATCATCTTTATACAAAGTTTGGTAAAAAAAAAGAAAAAAAAGAAATTAAACTAAAAATGTATTGGTGATTTAAAAAATCAATTGTTTTTGCCCATGCATGTTCATTCATGTGTTTTTTTAGTTTTTCAAAGAAATTGAGTCCCGATGTCCTCAACCGAGGACATAGCATAACTTATGAATGAAATATCAATTTTTATTTATTTATTTATTTTACATTATTCTAAATGCTCTAAACAATTTAAAGACATGAAAAAAAAATTTTTTTCCTAAAACTTTTTTCTCGGGTCTTAAGAGGTTAAGTGCAAGAAAATTTGTTTTACGTTAATAGCCTATACGTTAGTGGTTACACCACTTGACATCACCTGACTCATTAAATACATTTTTTTCTACAAAGTATTTCGAAACCAATATAAATACAACGAGTGCATTTGTACGGATATAACAGTACATTTAAAAAAGATCTTTCCAATATCTAGCCTGCATATTTACAGCGGTTTATATCGGCTATATCAAACATCATAGGCACTTTATTAAAGACACCCAACAGAACAACTCTGATGTCAGCATTTCAAGATACAGTAGCCTATATTAGCGTTTTAAACACAATCTGATTTAATAATAAATTATTAAATACTGCAAAGCCTATAATTCTGATTGGCGCCATAAACGTACCTCAGAAAACGCTGCTCCTGTGAAGTTACTGTCTTCCAAGTTTCACCCGCAGCTGGATGCAGCAGCGCTGAGTCTGTCTGTATCCTGCAACACTTTTAAACAAGTTAACGCGCTTCACCGCCTCCCACCAGCACTGCAATCTGAAACCAGCCATCACTACCACATTATGAAAGTTACAGACGGCCCATGTGTCTGCTGCACATGACTGACGTCAACCAGCTAGGGATGCCCTGTAGCCCTGCGTGCAGATTCACATGCACCAGTAATGCTTACTTTTCCACGGTTACAGGAAACAGACGGTCAGAGGTACAGATAGCTGAATAGTTCTTAAGTAGAATCAGAGAGACAAATCACCACCAACATTTTCATTTTATTCATTAGTTTAGCAGATGCTCATTTGAGCTCATATACAACAGAAAATACACCAAACACCAAATCTAAGCAGTGTTTATTTAACCCCTGTATGTGATGTGGAAAAGCAAGAATACCCACAGATTATGCTGCCGCCCAACAGACAAAAGCTCATCTAGCTGTTACAGTAAAACCTTTACTCCGTCATTTATTCATTTTACATGTATGACTAAAGGTCTCTGTGTTCAGGTTTACAAGGAACTGGCAGCCAGTCTAAGCAGCAGGACCCCCAGCAGCAGGACGGGGCTGGAGCTCAGGCTCATGGCGGTGTTGTGGTGCTCCCCATGGCTGTGGGACTGGTGAGGGCCATTACAGTCATCATTGAAGCAGCATTCCAGCTTCACCTCACCATTGCTCATGTGAGACTTGTCACAGAAGGACTTGTAAGCGCATGACTTCATCACAGAGTCTGTGGTGAGGAAAACACATGGATTTAGAGAGGCACTACGAATCAACACTTACAAAAACAACTGCTCAGTCCAAACATTGCTGAAGGATGCGTCAAATAATCCACGTTTGGTTTGCACATTTGGTTGAACGTGTGTGCAACTCAGCAGAAGCAGTGTTATGTAATAGTAATGACCGGGGCTAGTTGTCACAAGATTTGTGTCTCATTAACTACAGGTTGCGTCAGAAGACAAATTGCATAATTGTTTGTTTTCTATAGCAGTGGTTTTGTATATTACTTTCAAACATCAGCATCAGTTTTATCAATTCAGTCTTCCAAATGGCATTTTCCTATACAGCCATGTTAATCATAGGCCTCTTACGAAACTCTTACAAAAATAACCATGATTTTATTATAGTAAAGGTGTAGTAACCATGTTTGACAACCATTTACATAACCACAGTTTTACTACAAATACCATGGTTAAACTATGGTTAGTGTAGCAAAACCATGGTTAATTTGTGGTTACCATGGTTTAACTATAGTAATCATGTTTTTGGTTTTATTTGTAGTAAAAGGTTTCTGCAAGTTCTGACGTGTTTTACAGAACATAAATTTATCTATGCTATATCTATGCTATCTCTAATCTATGCTATCAAAATTTATCTATGCTATAACATTTTAAATGATTTATTATCATTTTTATTTGTCACTTTTTGTCATGAAAAAATACTACAGTGATTTACAGTAAACACTATAGTGTTTTTGAACCATGCTATAGTAAAGTAGTTGAATTAATTTGTTGTGGTAATTCTATAGTTGCTGTGGTAATATAACAACTATAGTAATATAAACAAAATACTTTACCCAATACTGTACTAAGTAGTTCTACAACTATAGGATATATTATACTACAATATACTACAGTTTACTACACTTTAGTATTTAATATAAATTACTATAGTATTTTTTAATGAGTCTGTACATTTTATTACACGTTACAGTGAGTTCCTTGTTTAATCGCTGAGCAGCAGCTTGAGTTTTAACACACAGGATTTATCTTTTTAATTTATCTTTTTAAATTTTACTAAAACAGCCATTAATTTTGACTGTTTAATCGCCCTTACGAAAATTAACCATGGTTTTATTACAGTAAAGGTGTATAGTATCTTTTACTACAAATACCATGGTTAAACTATGGTTAGTGTAGCATGTTGTGGTTACCATGGTTTAACTATAGTAATCATGTTTTTTGGTTTTATTTGTAGTAAAAACCATCTATAATTTTCATAAGGGAATATCAGGTTTATGCAAGTTGTGACGTGTTTTGCATGATGGAAATGTATTATTAAAGACAGAACAGAAATGTATCTATGCTTTAACTAACATTTTAAATTAGCCTATTTATTATAATGTTTATTAGTCAAACTTATAGATCTACTTTTTGATAGGCTGTACGTTTAATTACACGTTTCAGTGAATTCCTTTTTTAATTTTCAGCAGCTACATGAGTTTTAACACACAGAATTTATCTTTTTAATGTTTAGCCTACATGTTACGAAAACTGCCATTAATCTTTACTGTTTAATCACCCTTACGAAAATTAACCATGGTTTTATTACAGTAAAGGTGTATAGTAACTTTTTTTTGGGTGTATTGATTGCCATTTGTATAACCCCAGTTTTACTACAAATAGCTACCATGGTTAAACTATGGTTAGTGTAGCAAAATCATGGTTAATCTGTGGATACCATGGTTTAACTAGGGCTCAGGTTCCATTTTGACAATGTATTTTTATAGCGTATGGTGGATTCGCGTCACAACCAATATTCTGCAGTGGCTTTATTTGCAGCCAAGCCTTAAGGTGTGTGTCTATACAGAAATTGCCTTTAAAACACACACACACACACACACACACACACACACACACGTCTGGTTTGCTATCCTTGTGGGGACTCTCCATAGGCGTAATGGTTTTTCTGCTGTACAGACCGTATTTTCTATTGCCCTACACCAACCCTACACCTAAACCTACCCCTTACAGGAAACTTTCTGTAAGGGGTAATCTAAAAACTTTCATTTTTAGATTTTCAAAAAACTTCATTCTGTGTGATTTATAAGCTTGTTTACCCATGGGGACCTCAATTTAGGTCCCCACCGTGACACAAGTCCCCATGAGTCTGTGTGTATTCAGGTTTAAGTTCCCACCGGGATATGAAAAACAGGCACACACACACACACACACACACTGGAGTAAAGTGGAGTAAACCGTGTGACAACTAGCTCCGGTCTCCCCTACTATAATAAATTGAAACCCAACATAGACATGGTCAAGAGTGATGTCACCCCCAAGTGGTCAACATGTTGAACTGCAATATGAATCATTGTACGTGTATGTGTGTGCATGTACTCACTGGGTCCTGTGATGGTAGAGCAGGCATCTGAATGAGCAGGACAGACGGTCGAGCCCTGCCGGAAACACTCGTCCGGGTTATTTGCTACACAGGTGTAACACTTCAACCCCTCACCTTCACACATAGGACAAGACAACACAGCTGATCTGAGATTAAACCACTTCAAACTCTATACAGATTCTAGTAATCATTTCACAAGGGCAGTAGGAACATAAAATGATTTATTTATGTGTTGCTATCCGCTGTTATTATATAAGAATTATTGTTGCTGCGTTGTAAAACTATAAATAAAATCTCATTTTTATATATCACTCTAAAAAAAATGCTGGGTTAAATACAACCCAGCGCTGGGTAAAATATGGACAAACCCAGCGACTGGATTGTTTTGTTTAAATGTTTAACCCAACCGCTGGGTCAAACAACCCAATCGTATTTAACCCAGCATTTTTTTTAGAGTGATATATAAAAATGAGATTTTATTTATAGTAGGCTACATCCTTATTACATATTTAATAGCTACATATTTATTATAAACAATAACAACAGTAGTAATAATAATAAAAAACTTTTTTGTATACATAGATTTCTCATATGTGACAAAAACTGAATATTTTTGATTTATATGTTACCAATATTGGATAACACCTTTTTAGTGTTACGTGTAGTTATTATAGCCTGTAATAACAGTAAATTATGCAGTAACTCAAAAAGGCACATGCTGTTAATGAAAATTACTCAGTACTTGGTTGTATAATTACACTGTAACAAGGACACCTTACAATAAAGCATTTTGTAAAATTTCTATGGCAGGAGTATTAACACACAAAGTAATGGCAGCATTAAATTAATAACCATAAAGCGATATGAAACTATTTTGATAATGGATCTATTTGATAATATACAGATACTCACTGTGTAGCACAGCAGCAAACAGGACCAGCACAACAAGAAGAGTCTTCATGTTGAGGAGGTTGTATTAGAAAAGTGCTGGGACAGCGTGGAAGTCTTAACTACAAAACACCTCAGCACCTCTCCATAATCCTACAGTGAGCATCCATCACATGAGCATTACACCGGCTTAACACACACAACATATCTGCATAAGCAACAGCAAGCGAGGGGAGATGGAGGATGAAGGGGGTTGCACCAGTAAAAGGGGGAAATGATCTATGATCTGGATATTTCAATATAGTTTTAATGCAGATTTCTTTTTAAAATTTAGTGCAAGACTTATGCAAATCAATTATACTTACCAGATGGCCACAGAATGGCTACTTTGACCAATCATTTTTTTTTATCTGTGTACAGTATATTTTCTTATTTTGTATATTTGCAGCACAACACTGTTTTGATTGAATTCACTGGAGTATGTCCTCAACATAAGGACAATCTCTCTGAGCACACATATTAATATCCAGTCTACCCTGTCACCAGATATCCCTCTTAAGAGGAGATTAGCTATGCAACACATTCACAATGTGACAATCATTTCTGTAAACTGATACTATTACTGCCACATGCATCTTTGTACCTTATAACACTTCTTTCAATCATTGCAATATTTGGTGACAATTTACAATAAGGTCCCATTAGTTAACATTATTTAAATACCAATAAGCAACACACTTGTTGCAGTATTTATTTATCTTTGTAAATGTTAGTTAATAAAAATAAATTAAAAATAAATAAAATAAATTGTGCTGTCAAATCGATTAATTGCAATTAATCGCATCCAAAATAAAAATGTTTCTTAAATATATACATGTATGTGTGTGTATTTACATATACACATATAAATATACACAGTACACACACATATATTATGTAAACACAAACTTTTATTTTGGATGCGATTAACTGCGATTATTCGATTTCACAGCACTAAAAAATACAGAAATCTTAATTGTTAGCTCATGCTCATCTCAGATTCATTAAATAATATTAAGAGAAACAGCATTTGATTTTAATAATGCATTAGTTAATATTGCAATTAGCATTAACTTAATAAATGCTTTAGATTTTTTTTTTATTTTTAGAACCATACCGTAGAGTGTTAACCAATATTTATAAGAAATTCAAAACCAGTGTCATCAAGCAAATTTTTACTTTATTCAGGGAAAGTATTTATGCACAAAATATATATTAGTCAAGGGGATTTCTGTGCAACTCTCTCTCTCTCTTCCACTTTACAAACATTAATAACACAATACAAGAACATCTTCTCATAAAAATATACACAGGTCAGTGAGTACTGTAAAGAACACCAACACGTTCTTGAAACAACAACAATTTACAGGCTCAACTTCTCCACACGACCCGTTAATGTTTGGCACATGGATAGCGGTTTCATTTGGCAGTTGGTTATTCTGAGCTGAAATATTGCATAAGATAGCACAAAGGAATTGTGGGTAAAAAAGAAGCAACAGCCAATAGAAAGCATTAGGCACATACTTCAGCAAGTCTGGCAAAAGATTGTCTATTCTTGAAATGACTTCATTGAATGTTTTGAAAATGATTCGGTCCATTCGACACAGCACAATTAAACAGAGCATAAACTTGTGATAAACTCTGTACTTCATGCAGACTTTGAAACCAAAGTAATTCATTAATAAAAGAAAGTTTAAGTGCTTTCAGTTAAGTTCGCTTTTGTGCTGTAAAATTTAGCAAGCAAGCATTTGTTTGGATGATTATGACCTTATGGCTAGAAATAAGTCACCCACCAGAACATCTAGTAACACCAGAGCTCACTTAATATGATAAATTATGATAATTTGGCACCTAAACACACAGAGTGTAAGAAAACAATGGATGGAACTACAACCGTCTACAAGCTCTCTTCAACAGAAGCTTTGAATATGCTAAAAGCTACTCAGTGAAATAATATTCCAGGTTCAATACAAGTCAAACTCGATAGCATTTGTGGCAGAATGTTGACTACTACAAAATCCCATTTTGACTCGTCCTTTATTTTCTTTAGAAACAAGCAAAGACTGAGGCGATGGTGAGGCACTTCAAATTAAAGTGAATGGGATTTAAAAGAAATATGCAGCTTCTAATTTCATTAAACCACTTATATTAATTCTTTTATTAAAGATTGCTTATTATTTGAGCTCTAATGCTATTTAAATTAGGGCTTTTTTAAGGCTTTAAGTTTTAATGGCAACAAAGTAGTATTGTATTTAGTAATTGTATTTAACTTTACACAGAAAAGGTTAGCAAGCAATTTTCACACTAAAGTCATGTTAACATGCATATTGTTTACTTATTGTGACTTTACAGCTGAAATAGTGAATCTTGTAATGTTTATATTTACGTTCACTTCAATTGTACAGTACGTGCCTTATTGTACATAATCCAGATTTTTGTGTTTTTTTACAGACACATTTTCATGGTAATCAACATTATATCACCAGTGCTGTCCACTTGTAATGAACTCAGAATTTTCCTTAAATTTCTATCAGAACCTCTAATATATCACCAAGTAATTACACAGGTTACAGTACTTTCCAAATGCAAGTAATGTAACTAAAAAGTTGTAAATAATATGATTTGCTCCCTCCGTTACAAATAGCAGCAGTGCGATCATGTAAACTATGAACAAGGCCAATGACCCTCATTCCATGTCTGTTTCTTCACACCTGAACACACACCCAGAGGCTCTCCCAAACGCTCCTACACACAGCTGCCATAACAGCTAGCGGAATCAGATATGTTTTTCCCACCCTCTTCAAGAAACATTATAGTGCCATATGTAGGTGCAAGTCCAACATCAGCACTTTATGAATCTGTAAAAACATTTGGGACTCTTTTATTTGATTCTTCAGCTCATATCTTGTTTCTTCCAGTGTCTGAGCCAGACCCATGGAAAAGTGACTCCTTTCCAAAAAGGAAAAAAAAAAAAGCGATGGGAGATCCAGAGACGTTCTTGGTCAGGGTGGGTTTGGGTCAGACAGGGAAATATAAGCAGATTCTCCTTCCTCTTAGTCCGTGGTGCCCAGTTTTGCAATGAGCTCATCACAAATCTTAGTAAGCTCTTCAATCTCTTGATTCTGGAAATAATAATGTGGGCTTTAAGTAATGTCAAAATCTTGATTTGATTTTACAGCATGTGTTATTTTGCATGTGAATGTGTGAGAGTTTACCTTCTGTTCGAGCGCCCGCTCCAGGGAATCCACTTTCATCTGCTCTTTTCTCAGGCTGGCGTTCAGTGCCACACTCTCTGCGTTGGCCTTAGTTCTCACTTGAGCTATATCCTCATTCGCTCTGCAAAAACATACGCAGGTCAGAGATCATTCAATAGAGTAAAATACATTAGGTTACATTAAAACTGGTGTATCACTTTAATGCTAAGTATTGTTCGTACTTGTCAAGTTTCTCCTCTGCGTGGATTTTGAGGGTCTGGTAACGTTGTTCCTCCTGCCTCACGCGTGTGAGGTAATCCTGAGCGCACTTCTTTAGCACTTCCTCATTCTGACAAGAGACCAGCAGAATCATCTGAATGTCCAGAGGAATCGTTTATTTAGTCAACATTTCAGACATTAAAGAAGATATCTTACCTTCTTAAATCCCTCAAGAACGGTCTTCATGTTTTCGTAGCGTCTGAACAGGTCGGAAAGCGAGCGTTCCACCGAGTTGAGGTCTGCGAGGGCCTGATCTCTTTCCATGGTTAACTGGTGGACACTTTTCTGAGATCCTATGTTCTTTCGCTGCTCATCTTCTGTATTGGGAAAAATGCCAGACTTAAAAACTTAACCTTTAAAATTTATATTTAGAATTTTATTGAACAGCTCTGAGAGGTAGATCACTCACCTATCATTTGAGCCACTGTCTTCTCATACTCATCCACTATTTTCCTATGGTAAAATAGGTAAATAATGTTAGAATGTGTCATTGTTGGGACTGTATTGTGCGGGCATTATACTTATGTGGGCATAAAAACCATCCCCAGTGCATTCTGGGAAGGGTTCTAGATTAGGACGTACCTCATTTCAATAACCTCCAGTCTACCCTCTTCATATTTCCTCTTCCACTCATTGGCTTCAATCTCTTTGGCAATTATCTACAGATAAAAAAACAAAATTTTTATAAACTGCCCATTTAATTTACAACTACATTTAAATTTTATACAAAGACATTTAAAAAAAAATTAATAAAAAAACACAAAATTAGTAAAAAAAAAAAAAA
Source organism: Tor tambroides (assembly GCA_021397915.2). Taxonomy (NCBI): domain Eukaryota; kingdom Metazoa; phylum Chordata; class Actinopteri; order Cypriniformes; family Cyprinidae; genus Tor; species Tor tambroides. The sequence goes on from JAFVLL020027336.1 coordinate 19,073, forward strand.
AGGTTAAAATAATAGTTAATTATTAAACTAGTTCAAATTCAATCCAATTTAAGTACAATAAATATTACAGTCAACATTTTTTTTTATTTTTTATATTGTATTTATTTGTTATTTAATGGTTTTACATGTGTTTACATGTACTGTACATTGTAACGGGACTGCATACTCAGAACAGTTTAGAAACAGGGCAGATGTTGGTGTTACCTCTTCTCTGATCAGCGTGAGCACTGCTGCTTTATCTATCTCACTGAGAGGGATGGAATCCAGAACTGGACTCGTCTTCGTTATGGTCTCACCATCTGAAGAGCTCAGAGTCTGATTCTTACACAGACTCTCACTCTGAAGAATAAGCACAATCAGAGAATAGCTTTAGGAGCTATTTCATTTTGAAAGACATTTATTATACTTTACGTTTTTATCATAATACTATATGGTAGCATACATAATACCAAATTTTTCAATGAGATGAAACAATGACTACATTCTTTCCTCTGACCCAGTTATTAGCTTGCCCTTGGGCAGATTAAGGCCTGTGGACATCATAATCCTCTTAATGGGTTTATAATTATGAATCCCTGTCAGGCAGATATATGGCACCTCTGCTAGGTATTCATGTGTTGAACGTAGTCATATATACAGGAATGGGTTGAATATCATATGCCATATCTAATAGACACTAACAAAACAGAACTTACAGGAGACGAAAGGTCCTTGTCATCAAACTGGTCTGTTATGCCCACTGGCAAATCTGATTGAAAAGAAAGGCAGATTATTATCGACTTGAACCAATTCCTATGATTTCATAAATAGTTTTGTTGTTGTTACTCTGCAAGTGGACAAAAATTTCTGAAAATTTTAAACAGTATAAAGTATTTGAACAGTTACAGGCTCTCCATGGCTTAAAAATTAAGATAATATAAAAAATAATTCATAAAGTAGCCAATAGAGGGCAGCACAGGCTCTAGTAATGGACGCTTGAATTCAGATCAAACACGCTATGCTGCGTTTAGTTCTGCATTTATCTACACATAATTACACAGATTTTAAGAAAAGAAAAGAAATGAAACGAAATCTTTGTCTTTAAGCAGGTATTATATATACAGACAATATTAAACGGCATTCGCAACGAATTTAACGTTTGTAATATCAAATATTTCTTGGTAAAAATATTCAGTGACATCGCATGTAGGGCGGGACTTCATGCTATTCACTGTGATTTGATTTGATTTGATTTGATTTGATTGGATCGTGTGAAGTCTATGCTATGATCTTATTGGTTAATATTATTTGCTTCCCGCTCGCGCAGCCTTAGAAACGACGTCAAGAAGCAAAATAAAAAAGTACTAGTTTGTGAGGCTGATAAATTTACATTTTTATGAAAGACTATGACAACAAAAATCTTTTTCTTTAGAATAAAATTTGTTTTTGATTTCACGTTAAATAAGGTAACCAGGAACATTTTTTTCAACATCTCGACACTGCTTTATCAACTGCTCATCAACTTCGTCAACTACATGTGACAAAGAACACAATCTTGCCTAACATAATTGCTCTCTGGTAGCTCAAAAGGTCCTATTTAAAATGTAATGGGAATAACAGGACTGTCTGCGACTGTTTTTGTTTACTGGGTAAATTAATACGTCAACAGAACAGAGGGCTGTTCTTTTTTCCTGAAGGAGAGAGAAGCAAGCAGAACAAGTAAGTCTGTTTCCCATTCATAAGAGTTCTGTGTCCGCACAATGCCCCCAAACTGTCCGAACTAACAGAGCAGTGCTTGTTAAACCTCATTAGTAACATATTGCCCCAGTCTCTAATGATTATTGATTTATTATCTGAGAATAAACACTGCTACAATAGAGCAGACTGAGCAGTAACAAGCCCACAACTTCTCCCTCACCATCTGCAGTCTTGGTAGAGGTGGTTGTTTTGGTGCAGTCTGAAAACTCTTCTGGCCCGTCCTTCTGGCCCATGACAGTGGAGGCTAACTTCTCCTCATCTGTGGCGTGATGGACGCGGTGAGGCAGTTTAGACGCTGGATCTTCCTGCTCGTCTTTCTCCTGTGATATAGCAAACAGATAATAATTTTATAGACTTGATTTATAATGTTTATACTTCACAGATTTTGCACAGATGGTAAACAGATTTTTGCATGCCAAATAGCACTGCAGTTCAGCTGTGAACAGGCCAAATATTTGAACAGTCTAAAAAATTAGTCATAGCCCCTCAGACTCTGTTCTCCTCATAGTCTCTGGGACAAAAGCACAGGGGGACATGGTGACCTGCTTTGGGAACTGCATTCTGTTTTAGTTTGTGTTGTGCACATACACACACACAACAATGATGCACACTATAGTGTCCTAGTTCAGAGGGGACAATAATATAGAGATAATGTATTTGAAGAGGCTTTGTTCAGAGTGGGATACTGGGGGAGAGAGAGGGAGAGAGAGAGAGAGAGAGAGAGAGAGAGAGAGAGAGACAAGAACACAGGGAAGGAGTGAGGGAACAAGAAGGAGGATGTTTGCTGAGTCACTGCAGTAATCTAGAGCTAGAGTCCAAGACAATACAGCAAATCTAGAGGCTTTGTTTATAATATATTCTTATGTTATGCTTTAACAGTCATGTGCATACCCACAAAAGCACACACAGATATGCAAATACATGCCCACACAGAACAAGATGCATACAATTTGCAATTTGTTGAACAGTGTTGAAATGATACCTGATCGCAGACATCCAGGACTAAGGATTGATTCTCATACTTCTTTACTTTACATGAGTTCCTGGAGAAAAGAATATTGACAGAATCAGAATATGCAACCAATAAACATTGAAAAAAACTTTTAGCAAAAACTTGCTTCTTCAAAGTCTATTGTATTGATAGCAGTAATACCGATAGTATCAGATAGACAGATATATCAATCTGGCTGATCAGACAACATTTGATTATAATTTGTTCTCATTTAATATATTTTGTCAATGCATAATGCACATTTTATTTTTATTTTTGAACCATTTTCAAGTGAACTTTTTAAAAAATATATAAAGAAAAGTATTAGTATCTTAGTATCATTAAAAGTGCACATATTTTGTTTTTCATTACCATCAGTCCCAAAAGAGATTTACAGATAAATTAAAATTATGTATACTAATATCAGATAAAAACACCAGTCAAATTTGTGCCCTGTAAAAAGCTGTTTTACTTTCTTCAGAGTGGTCCCTTCTCATGATGGTCACCATGTTGAGAACACATGACCAAATACTGACTAATGCAGATCTCGATAAGCCCATTATTTATCGATATCATACTTTTTCAGGTTGCAATATGAATAAATAACGGGCAATAAATATGCCTTCAAATATGGTAGTTATAAATGGTACATACAATGGCATCAGCAAACCAAAAACTTTTGCTTTTCAAAAGACGCTGCCTCCATGCCTGCAGTTGTCAAATGCAAGACCACTATTGTATTGGCCTCAAAACATTTAAATTGCCTTATATTCAGTGTAAGCTACACATATCAGCATTACCTTGGGTAGCCAGTCTGTTTTCTAGGTATTGGCATCTATTGAAAATTTCACTGGTTAACCACTCCAGTGAGAAATAGCAATAGTCATTGTATTTTACAAAAACTCTTTAGATCAATAAAAACAGAGCATACATATTTACAATCCAAAGACTGATGTGTGCTTTACAACACTGTTTAGTTAAGAAACTATCTGTATATTGGCCACTATGAAAGCGTCAGATGTGAAAATCATTACAAAATGCCCATGGACTAAATCAATTCTGTCTGCCGGACAGTTAGAATACAATAAAATAAATAAGTAGACCTTCTGCCCTAGTTTGTTTGAAGGACTGATTCTGTACATGATTTGGAGCCAGAGGGCAGTTCAGCCGTCAACAGAGCTCATGACATGCAATGGGACAGAAGAGATAACAGTGAAAGTACAGGAAAGGAGGGCAGGAGAGGATACTTACAATAGAAAACAGAGAAACCGCACTTGCTCTGTGGTCCTGAGGACAGTATGACAGAGGAAGGGACAGGGGAGGGAGGAAGCACACACAGAGAGGAGGGGATGTGGAGAGGGGACGTGCCATAAGACATTAGAGGGCAAGATAGAAGCATGAAGAAAACAAGTAGGAGTGAGTTTAAGCTTCCTGACTTTCACAAACAAATAGGAGTTAGTTTGTAGAGGAGATGCCATAGTTTAGCGGAAAGTGGGAATTGTATACACTGGGACAGTGTAAACAAGACTACCGTAAACTTTACAACTGTAGACGGAAAACGATTGTGCCTCATGAAAGATGCGTGATTAGACAACAACTGAGATGTTGAAAAGAAAGGGTAGCATACCAACAGCAAAAAACACAAGGTGTGACTGATGTGTTTATAATGTTTAGTAGGTGAAAATAACTCATTTTTTGCTTATTTTATGCACAACATCTAGATGCAAAAGAATGCCACAGATGCAACACAACATACTTCTTGTCTCCCTGTCTAGCATCATCTGCCACTCACGTGATGATCCTGTCTTTGTTTTTCTTCGAAGACTGTCCTGCTTTCTTCCGCTGCTCCACATTTCCCTCTGGTTTGTGTTTGTCCGTAAGCTTCTCAGACATTGATTTAATTGTGTCACTTCCACCTAAGGTCTTTGATGGATTAAAAGGATCAATAGAGTCATCAAAGTTATCAGGGTCAAAATTATACGATCCTTTAGGAAGTGTTGGCGAGTTACTAAGTTTACTGTTCCCACCAAAAGGATTAAAGTTGGGATCATCCCACTGACTCGGGTCAAAGTTGTAGGATTTTTTAGAAATAGGAATATCATCAATGTTCATGGAATCCACGTTCTCAGGTAGCGGTTGGTCTTGTTCTGATGATGTCTCTGGTGGTGGAGCTGCTGTTTCTGCAGCTTTTGGTCTCTGTTTTTTTGGAGTCGTCAGCTTGCTGCTTGTCTTCTTTCCAGACTTCTTGGGTGGAGGTCTCTTTGCTTCAGCATCATCAAGTCCAAACTCCAACATTACTGGCTGAGCAGGCATTTCGTCCGTCAACTCTGATTTAGGAATATGGGCATTGGCAGGTGGAGAGTTCTGCAACTTGGGCTCTCCAGTCGCGAATGGATTTTTGGTATCGTCAAACTGATCAGGGTCAAAGTTGTAGCTCCCCTTTGGAAGTATCGGAGGACCGTCATCCACCTCGTTGGGGTCTACACCGTTCAGTGGGGCCTTCACCTTGAGGGAAGGAGGTCTAGGCTTGAGGGACTTGGTCTGTGGTTTGGAGGATGGCTCTTCAATGTGACCATTGTAGGTGTTGGAGTCATCTGTTGTTCCTGCTTCAGCAGGATCGGGTTGGTCCACATCCATGTCAGCAGAGGAAGGCTGGTTCCTGAGTTTCAGGGTTGGGCTTGGGTCCACACTGGTCTGCTGCACCACCGGGACAGGTGCATCCTCAGGAAAGCTCTTGTACAGGGTCAGGTTCTGGGTTTTGGTTGTGATGGAGGTCAACTGATTTACTTCTGGGAAACCTGTCAAGAGTACAAGAGGCAATTATTTGTCTATGGTCTACAAAATTTATAGAATTATTCCATTGAAATATATGTATGCAGTAGTATTGTTACAGAATATTGCAGTATATTCATCTAATAAAATTTTTCTTGGTGTGTGTGCTTTTCCTTTCATATGTTCTTAGAGCACATAAAGTATGCTCTATTGTTCAACCTATGGAGGACATTTTGAAGAACAGACTTCCTTACAACAGAAAAGGCAGGAAATGCTTCACTCAGGATGCAAAGAGTTGGAACAATAGTCCTCTCTTCCCTGTCTCCAACAGGCAAACTCAACAGCAAAACTTCAAGCAACAATCAAACATAAATGTGGGCTAGATGTTTCAACACATCCATTTTGGATGTACTGGAAAGAAGACTGACCTTTTTCTGCCATGATACAAAGAAAAACTGCCTTAACAAGGTGCTCTAGAATGATACACAAGACATCTACATGTGAAATTATGTCAGTACTCTTGAAGTAGCCATTTTGAAAGACTTCCATTGACAAAGAGTCCTGCTGGCAGTCATCACTGAGTTTCGATGCAATAGCCTGTTGCTAAGAGACAAGAAGAGACAGTCTACTTATAAATGAGATGTATTACTTCGCTCTGATCTTCGATTGAGACAGCTTTAAGAAATACTAGCTGTTATCTGTTCAAAATATTTACTTGCAAGAAAGAACATGTCCAGTGATGAGGAGACTATTCTCACAGTTGAATTTGTGAATTCAGTTTGCTCCAACACAACATGAGTTTGAGTTTGTTTGAGGGATATTCTGTAGTGGTTAAGGCTCAGGGGTGGAAACCGGAAGGTTGCAGGTTTGATCCCCACAAGGAATAAGCCATGAGTTTTAACTATTGTACTCTTAAGTAAGGAGCAAAACCACAGATTGCTCCAGGGGATTGACCTATAATAAATTCTTAGCACTGTTCTAGGTTAAAATAATGTGAAAATCACATAAACAAATGCAACTTTTAGGCTAGTAATGTTTTAACTGTAAAACAATGGTTTCTACTGGACGTCCAAAAAGAGGAATCATTTTAGGGAACTAGCTTTACGTGTATGAAATTAAAACAACTGCAGCCTTCAGCATTGTAATGACAATTTCACTCACAGACCTTCCATGAGTCCCCTCCAATGCCCACACTCAGTCTTTCTCCTGATTTTGCCAAGTTCTAGCTTTCTCCTCCTCTTTTTGTCTTTTTGTACACATCTGGTACTACACTGTCCTTCAGTGTTAAATGAGATGGCAGACAGCCCATGTCATTGAGGATGCAAAAACACTCTGATCAGCATTTTTAAAGTGTGACTGCTCTTGTCATCACTACCAGAGGTCAAGGCTCCTCCTCAACATTCATACTGTAAGCTAATTTCTGCAATGGATAAACCTTTTGACAGATATGAGCCATGTCCCTATACGATTGATGACTTCTTTTAAGAACAGGAAGCTCTACAGGTTGTATCTGTCAATTTGTAATTCATTCATATTGTGTAGGTACCTGAAATTTTGTAAGTTTGTACTCAAGGTGTCTGCTAAATGAAATATTGCTGAAATTCAAGCTATGAAAGCAACAGTTGCCATTTGAACATACAAATGCCAGTGAAGGAGATTCATCAGGCACAATGCGATTGATTATGCAACCAGCGCTAGTGGCTGTGACTTGAGCTTTCTCTTTGTGGTGGGAGTGTGATGCCTCGACTAGGGCCCTATGAAATCCATTTTATTTTTTCCCAAATTCCGTTTTATTTTTTTCTAAATTCTGTTTTTTCCGTTTTTAATTTTTCTGGACTCCTTTTTAATAGTCAAATTGAATTTTATTAATCAAAAAGTATGTCTAATTAATTAAAATCATGAAACTTATACAATATTAATTTATTAAAAGTGTAACAAAAATTACATCATGTTTAGGGCCGTATGAAATGTTTTATTTTTTTCTCACCTTATGTTTTATTGTTACCAAATTCTGTGTTTTAGCATGCATAATTTGAATGCATACAAACAATTTTTATTTATTCTTACAGTAGCCTTATGAAATGTTTTTTCCCCCTCAGAAATTCTGTGTCGTGTATTTAAATTTTACTGGTTATCAGATGAAGGCATAAAACATTGATTTAATTTAAATTTTAATTAATGAAAATTAAACATTTAAATTTTGGGCAAATAAAGGGGATTTACTATTAAAATTTAAATATTTTGTGATTATTTCTTAAAAACAGTAGTAGTAGTAGTAGTATTACGTACATTCTACTAAATAATAGTAATATAGCCTATTTCTGGCACAATGTCTTTAAAAAGTTAAACCGAAC
>JAFVLL020027336.1:27026-128278 GCA_021397915.2 Tor tambroides
GACCTTGTGGGCGCTGCAGGATTTCAGTCCTTCACGGCGTAGTGTGTTACCAATTGTTTTCTTGGTGACTATGGTCCCAGCTGCCTTGAGATCATGGACAAGATCCTCCTGTTTAGTTCTGGGCTGATTCCTCACCGTTCTCATGATCATTGAAACTCCACGAGGTGAGATCTTGCATGGAGCACCAGACCAAGGGAGATTGACAGTTAATTGTTGTTTTATCCATTTGCGAATAATCGCACCAACTGTTGTCACCTTCTCACCAAGCTGCTTGGCGATGGTCTTGTAACCCATTCCAATCTTGTGTAGGTCTACAATCTTGTCCCTGACATCCTTGGGGGATGGAATTGAGAACTGCTGGATTAATCTCAGCTCCTTACCTGTATAAAAGACACCTGGGAGCTACAAATCTTGCTGATTGATAGGGGATCAAATACTTATTTTACTCATTAAAATGCAAATCAAATTATAACTTTTTTGAAATGCTTTTTTCTGGATTTTTTGTTGTTATTCTGTCTCTCACTGTTCAAATAAACCTACCATTAAAATGATAGAATGATCATTTCTTTGTCAGTGGGCAAACGTACAAAATCAGCAGGGGATCAAATAATTTTTATCCCCACTGTATGTGAAACTCTCCAAAATGGCGCTATAGGGTGACGCGGAGGAGAAACAAATTGTTGAATAAAGTCGTTATTTTTGTTTTCTTTGCACACAAAAAGTATTCTTGTAGCTTCGTAAAATTACGGTTGAACCACTGATGTCACATGGATTATTTTAATGATCTCCTTGCTACGTTTCTGAGCCTTGATCGTGTAAGGATCCTTGCTGTCTATGCAGGGTTAGAGAGCTCTCGGAATGCATCAAAAATATCTTAATTTTTGTTCCAAAGATGAACGAAGGTCTTACAGGTTTGGAACGACATGAGGGTGAGTAATTAATGACAGAATTTTCGTTTTTGAGTGAACTATCCCTTTAAATGCATCTGATTCAGCATTGAATTTATCCCAGAAAAGAGTGGCAAGTGGCCTGCTTTAAGGATCAGTTCACACACGCACAAAAAATTTGTTCATCTTTACTCTGTCTCAAAAGTACATGAGGGAGATGTTTTACAAAATGTTCAAGCTGCTCTTTTCCATAAAATGAAAGTAAATGGTAACCATGACTGTTAAGTTCCGTAAAAGTATCATAAAAAATGTGTAGTTGCCAGAACTTTACAGTAAAAAAAATACAGGAGCAACATTTGAAGTTTTACACATTGAACTTGAACTTACAGTGAAAACAAAAAAATAATAAAATAACAACAATAATAATAATAATAATAATAAATTAACTGAAAAAAATGTTAGTATACCAAATTAATAAAATCGGTTTTTACACTCTAAAAAATGCTGGGTTAAATACAACCCAGCACTGGGTAAAATATGGACAAACCCAGCGATTGGGTTGTTTTCTACCAACAGTTGGGTTAAATGTTTAACACAACCTTCTGGGCAGTAACCCAACCGCTGGGTCAAAACAACCCAATCGCTGGTTTTGTCAATATTTTACCCAGCGCTGGGTTGGATTTATCCCAGCATTTTTTAGAGTTTACTATTATAACATATTAACAACAACCTTAAAAACACAGGTGGTAAAGACAAAAGCCACATTATGGTAACACGTGACATTAAAATGATGTAATAAACATTAATTAAACAACGTAAGATGTAACAAAACCCCAATGTACATAACTGATAAGAAACCATTGTTTCAATGCAAAACCACACTCTAAAAAATGCTGGGTTAAATACAAACCAGTGCTGGGTAAATATTGGACAGAACACATGCTGGGTTGTTTTCAACCAACAGTTGGGTTAAATGTTTAACCCAACCTTCTGGGCAGTAACCCAACCACTGGGTCTAAACAACCCAATCGCTGGATTCGTCCATATTTTACCCAGTGCTGGGTTGTATTTAACCCAGCATTTTTTTTAGAGTGCACCAATTTCACATCGATTTATGTCTTAAATGCTTAAAATTATGTAAGTCAGACGACCCGACTTGTTCTTTTTCACTTCCACTTCAAACTGAACATTTAACAGTTTGGGGTTTTTTTACTGTAAAATTACATGAAAAGCCCCATTAGATCTATTACAGGTTTTTTACAGTATATAGAAAATGAACTTACCATTAACCAATTAACAATAAAATGTTTACCAATGCATTTTTACAGTCTTTCACATCAAAAATGGAATATTTGTTTTAATCCATATGTGCTCATATGGATAAAAAAAGTCATATACTAGCTTTGTTTGGGGAACAGAATAAAATCAAAATTTATTTGGAAAAAAATTAAGCCATATTTGAATATGCATAAATGCAAATGAGATTTTGAGACATGTTTCAGTTTAAATTTTGGTTGTTCGTCGCACAATACTTTGGCAAACTATAGTAGAGTCACATCATGGACCAATTTTAGGGTGCTTTAGTCATTTTTGAAGCTTGATAGTGCCTGGTCACTTTCACTGTATGGAAAAAACACTCATTCTGCTGGACTTCTCCTTTTGTTTTTCCCAGCAGAAAGTACGTACGTCAAACGGGTTCGGAACAACTTGAGGACTGAGTAATTAATGACAGAATTTTTATTTTCAGGGTGAACTACCCCTTTAAGGTACCAGATATCGATACATCATGTTCTCGCATATGTCTAAATAAACCATTCCTGTGTTGTTCACTTCGATTACAAAGGACATTCCTTGGACCCAAAGTTTTGAGAAGTACTTTACCAGACAGCATTCCTTCACTCCCACCCACAAGAGTCAAGAAGGCCATTTGTTTGATAAAGCTGTGAGATGTTGAACAAACTGTGTCAAATTTATTTAGGCATTATCTAGATCAGAAGGATTGCGCAAACAGACCTCAGTTGGGATGATTTTGTGCTAATATGCTAGCTTAAAATAAACACGTAAAATTCACTCCTAATAAGACCGGCGGACTAAATCGAATTGGGAACAGTGACGGCACCATTTTCAGAGTCTACGCATCCCATCTGGCGGGATTCGCAGTTGGCATGTGTGAGAACTTCAGTCCAAACCCCATGTGGAAGTATGTTTACCACAGAGCCCATTTTACCTCAGATGCTATCCTGTGAGAGCATCATATTATTTATGGCTTTTAATAGGCTTTCTTCCCCTCAAGGCTGGAGACAAAAAAGCAAGGCTTTTTCATTCAATGAAGCTGGGAAATATGCAGCAGCAAAGCCAACAGCTGCTTCTAATGATCATCCCATAGAGTCTGGCAGTCAATGTCATCCCAGAGCACAAAACACAGCTATTTGCTTAACCTGGATAAACCATCACTGCGCTTTTGCACGAGCTGGGATCGCTCGGCTTCTCCTGGGGGTTACACGCACTCAGGGTTTTTGCCATTTGCCATGTATGGATTTCTTTCGAAACGTGTTCACTGCAGATGGTTTAATTTCGGGCTTGAATGACCCCGAAAGGACGTCAAAACAAAAGGTTGGGGGGTCTTCAAAAGTAACTAAACAGTTTTAAAGGAATGCTCCGGGTTCACTACGAGTTAAGCTCTATGGACAACATCTGTGGCATGTTGGCGATTACCACAGACAGTTTCAACTTGTCCCTCAGTTTGTAAAAACACACAAAAATTAGAAGTCTATGGGACACGACATTCCAGAGGGTTTAAAAGCTCATATTAATTTGCCTATTAACAATATTCACAGTGCATATACATATGTCACAGGTGAATTTGTGTTTTTTCTGAATGTCATGTAACTGTTCACCTCATTTTAAATGATGTATTGTGTTAAAAGCATTCTGTGTGGCAAATTATGCTGGCAGAAATGACATTTTAATTTTTGTATCAATTCTTTGGTTTTGCAAAGAAAACTCATAAATGTACCTTTTTTCCATATTTTGTTTTTCTCAAAAACAGCTTCATTGGACATTACTTTATTTATTTATTTATTTTGGATACAATAAATATTAAAATTTTGTATTCTTTGGGAGGCCTATTTCTGCCACACAAGAAAAATATTTTTTAAATATTAACAAATTTTATAATCAATAATTATTTGGCAAAAAGTCACAACTATGAGCTAAAAAAGTTTAAAAAAATAAATAAATAAATTACATAGGCTACTAAGTCATAATTATGAGATTAAAAAGGTTAAATTGACAAAGTCACAATCATTATGACATTCAAAATTACATTTTAATATATATAAAAAAAATTATGACAGTCAACATTAAATTATAAATATAAAAAGTATACATTTTGAGATAAAGTCAAAATTAAATTATGACAGTTGAAATTATGGGATAAAAAGTTGAATTTCAATCATAATTGTTACTCAGTATCTCATACTTTCAACCTATTATCTCGTAATTATGACTTCATACCATATTATTTTTATGTCCTAATTATGGCTTTTTATGCCATAATTATGATTTACCAAAGCATTCTTCTTTCTGATGTAGTAGAACTGGGCTTTCATAATCATCATTTTAAACATATAATAATATATTTATTATGATGTTTTTATAGTTTAAGATTGAAATCATTGTACATTGTGAAATGTACAATGTTTGCCAGCTAACCATGGTCAGCTTTTATTTTTCCACACGTAAACATGACCATGTTATATGCTCTTTAAAAGCAGCACCTGTGTATTCAGGCTAGAATGATTTCATGGTAGATTCAATCGTAAAGGCATGTTGTCAACACCAGCACTATCTGAATCTGATGCTATCTCTGTTGCACACTTTATGACACTGGGAATGTAAACAGGTGTAGTGCCAACGGCAATATGAGACACACACATTCACACACATCAGTGCAAGTCATGCAGAGCTATCTGCTCAACATCTTTCAACTGTTCTGATGTGCTGACGTTAAATCTCTCAGACTCCTGCATGACTCTGATAACATATGCAGTGCTTTACTGAAATTCGTTCCATATGAATGAAAGCGAGCGTTTTGATACTTTTCGGGAGCAGTATGCATCAGTACTGCAAAGCCAGGTAATTTAAAGGCCTGTCCTGCTGGAGCATTAGAGTCGATAACAGATCTTACTGCTTCACAGCTCATCAGCCACAAATAAGGGCTCTTAAAGCGTATCAAGGAGATTACTGATTGGTGGGCATTACAACACAGATGTTTTCTCAGGAAAATGCCCTCAGTCCAAAACCTTGCAGTTTGCTTTTCTTGAGGTGACGTATTTCACAAGCTTGTTTGAATAACCGTGGTTGCGTCACAGCCATTATCCATGATTTGCTACTTGCTAGTTGGAGGCATGCTAGTCATTATGGACATTCTCACCTGGAAAGGCATTTGATTGGACAAAAATCGGTGTAGTACAGGATGAGTCATCAATATTTTGGTCAGTTTTTCCTGAAGAGAAATACGTACATTTTAAATGTCAAAGTTTTCAATGTTATAGAAAGAGAAAACTCAAACCACCTTTCATCAGGAAAGCTGGGAGAGAAATATGTCCAAATCTCTCCCTCAATCCAAAACAAACATCTCTGATCTGTCTATACAAGATAAACACTTTGTCTGGCTGTTTGCTTACACAGGGCACATGCAGAGTCTGAAATTTCTCTAATCTGTTCTGATTCGAAGTGATTATTTCGCAGTGATTTCACAGCATGTGATTGTTATAGCTGGACTGCTTGGCAGGTCACCACTGCTACTTGTCTTTTATCCTTAAAGCACTCACAAATGTAATAAAGTGTGCAGTCAAATATATTAAAAAATATTTTCTCTTTTAATGTTAAATGATTACAGTTCATTGTGCAAGTCCTCAGGCATGCTATACACCTTCCACTGCATGATTAACTGTGATTTGCATCCTATACAACAACAAACTGTCAAAAAAAATCTTTATTGTTTAAGGTGCATGTCTTATGCATTTTACTGAATACCTGATAGATGTGATGAATGTTATAAAACATAAACATTATTAACAGATTGCATGGATATAGATATTATTCCACCATGAAAACATTAAGATATATCAAAAGGCAGTGTTTGCAAAAGCAGAACTCACTCAACTGACTTGTAGCATAATGGAATGTAAATAACTGTGAATAACTGTTTTGTACTTGGATTGGTTAGAAATGTTCAAGAACATTTTAAAAAGTGAACTAAATGGCACTTGTTTGTATGTATGTGTTTAGACATATATTGGGCAAACTAAGTTGGATTGTGGCATCTATGGTTCCTTTCTATACTGTACTGTAATGCAAAATGTAATATAATGCTATAATGGAAAGTTCACAAAGATTAGTAACCAACTGATCAAAAATCACTTGAACACTGTCTCAAAAGCTGGACATTTATGGCTTTGAAGTTTTTTAAGGGCCTTTTTAAATTCTTTGCTAGATTTGTCCCACTTATGAATGCCTGTCAATAGATACTGTTTCCCCACACTGCGGCCCATGATTAAGTAGTTGCTCCCTAGGTTTTCCAGTTGTTGGCATGGACAGTCTGCTCCATTTTTCAGGTAAAGTACAAGCTTCTTTAGGTCCTGCTTTTTCAGATTTCCAAGCTTCACCGCCTTCCTCCTTTTTTGCAGAATGACTTTTCGGTCTAAGTTGTCTGTTTTGACTTCTTTAATCTTCGTCTTGATTGCTACAAAAATAAAAATGTAGGTTTGAGAAGTCATTAATGTTCATGAAAGTGTAAATGAGAAAGTTTCTTTGCACACCTATGAAGTCTTAAATAAATATCCAAAAGAGTTATGTAACATCTAAAAGGGTTATGTAAAATCTTCATTTAAAAAAATCATCCAAGTACTGACAGAAAATGCAAATATTTGAAGTATTTTTGCTTAAGGTCATTGTTGTATTTCTTTGCTATGGAGATGCTGAACACTTGGCTGTTTTTCATCATCTGCTGTCACATTTTAGCCAAGAACTCATTCTAGTTTATATCTTTCAGATGCTATTCTGTGCTAATTGTGCAAAGCTGCATGGTGCAATGTGTTGTATCGCAATATCGTCCAGGGTGTGTGAGGATATGATTCTTGGGTACGCATCAAATTCTAATTCCAACCAAGATCAATAAAGAGACTGCACAATTTCCCCTAAACTTGCTCTATTAGTGATGCTAAAACAAAAAAGTCTTATTACCGATCCCTGAGGCACGCCTTAATTGGTTATTCAAGCATTGCATTATGAAAGAATTTAAGCATATTAAATGGGTTACTATTAAATGGGTGTATTGTGGATAACAATGTTTAGCATTACCAACAAAACAGAACAACTACTACACGTAATCAAAAACATTACATTTAAAGCGCTAGCTTTAAAATCATCCTCAGCTGCAAAATGATCTTATTCCCTGGAGCTTTATTTTGACAAAACATCTATCATATGATGTATTTGCACTAGTGCAATGGAAGTAAAATGCTCAAAAAAGGAAGCCAAGAAAAACAAACTTCATCAGGTTTTCTACTGATATATTTTCTCATATTGATATCTTTTTTTATATTGATAAGTTATTCATGTACTGCATTTATACCTTGAGCTTAAAACAATAATTTTAATTATAAGCATTTTGCTTAAAGTATTAACATAAATACACTGTGGAAAATTTCAGGTATCCTAAAATGTGCTTCATGTGGTTACGATTACGTTTTATGTTTTATTAATCAAAAATATATATGTTAATCAGAAATGATTATTAAACTCAGATTAGGTAGAAATATCTACCTGTTTAAGGTAACGACTGCATATTTCCAGTTTCACATTCAACAGTGTTACACGTAGTTTTAGACAATCATCCTATAATGACTAGAAAAAGCCTTTGCTGGGTTGGTGCTTGATAGCTTGCCATAAAATAAAAGGTCCCATGAAATTCTTGCCAGCGGCAAGCTTCCTGTCTTTGACAACATCTCAAACCCTGAAAAAAAAGACCTTCCGGATTCTGACCACATCACTGGTTCTTAGAAACAGCATTTGCAATGGAAGAAGTAGCTCTGTTTTTTATAAATCCAAATATCTCCATTTGCGGTTGAAATCTAATAATCAACTGTTATGAGTATGTTGTTCTACAAAAAAAAAAAAAATATATATATATATATATATATATATATATATATACAGAGAAAAAAAAGGTTTTACCATGCTAAGTTGCATTTAAAAACAAAACAATGGAAACAGAACAACAAAAAAGATCTATTCAGAGGTAAACAATATTGGGCACACATGTTGTTATGTTTAAGCAGCTCTAGACCATTCTTACTGTCTCAAGAGAGAAATAGATTGCAAATCCGGAAAGTAATATTAGAAATATTTTTTCAGGCAACTATATTATTGGAAACAAATGTGTGGGCTAAAAACCTGGACCTGAGAGGAATCACAATGATGGGAATCAGACGATCCGATTTTGTTCTCTTGAAGTCATTAAGCGCTGGCCAATAAATGAAGCATTCTGAAATCACTTACGTTAGTAGCAGCATGCCGAAAAGTGTTTGGAATAAGTTTTGCTTTTCAGTGCTTGTTATGTTCATAAAAGGACTATGCCAAAACCCTTCACATCTGAGGTGCGTTGCAATATGTTTTAGACAGATTTCCATAATAGTCTATATAAGATCTCATTTTCAAAATTGTCTGAAGTCAGTATAGGGTTTGACTTTGTAGTGTGTTTCAACTTTATACCAAAAGATCAGCGTGTTGATACTAGCCAGGACAAAAAAAAAAAAAAGCTAGTTTCTCATTTCTCTCTTGTTGGTAAAGACAAATATGTTTTTTAATAGTCAGACACAATAAATTAATATCTCAATTAGCAACTTAACTGGAAAATCTACCTAATCAAAGTTATCATTTATGTTTTCTTTATCTTGGATTTAATCTTTTAAAATAAATATACTTTAAATACTAACACAACAATATTGCATAAAAAATTCATTACCAAATTCACTGGCACACATGTGTTCCAGAATTGCATCTGTGTTCATCTCATTGTCACATGGCGGACAAACAGAAGGGACACCTGAAGAAAAAAGAAGAAAAAAATATTTGATTCAAATGTCCTGCCGTATGTATTCAGTAATGTTTGCTTATCGACTTGAGATGTAAGCAATTGTAAGATTATAAATTGATCTTAAGGGGAAATGTTTAATTACTTTAAAACCAAAAATGTTAGAACATTCAATAATATTCATCATCATCATAATCATCATCAGTGTATTATTTTGATTTTGTATTTATATGTGTTTAGTTTTTATGTTCATCAAACGGCATCACAATAGTTTTATACTGTTTTTTATCAACTTGATTTTTTACAGTTTCAAATTCAAAATGGTGCAAAGATGCAACAAGTTTATTACTGCAGGTTATGACTTTGACATCACTTAAAACTGTAATGTTAGGTAAAAACTAAATAAATGTCAATAACCCTTGGTTATTTATTTGTAATGCATCATAAACAAACAATCAGCCTTATCAAACCATAATTCACAAAAAGTCTAAACTTAAGACACACCTACTGATTCTTACTTTTATTATTATTTTTTTTTTTACATTTTTAAATAACCTAACAGTAACAATATGTAACCAAAACAGTAAATTATATAGGCTAGTAAAAAGAAACGTAACTGTGAACTGACAGCATAAAAACTGTATTACATTTTAGATAAGCTAGAGACGGCTCAGTTTATTTGTCTGCAACATATTTTGTAAGAATAAAAAGGAAGATTTTTTTTTAAAAAAAGCTAATGTAAAATTCAGTCAAATACAGCTATGATACACACCTGGGGATTTGTCCGTATCATTGCTGCTGGTGGTGTTCATAGAAATGCACACGTCGCCCAGGGGAAACTTGTCACAGTTGAGCATTTCAGGCCAAGGGAACCCAAACGCCTGCATAATAGGGGTACAACTGTCCCGGACAGCCTCGCACAGCCAGCGGCACGGATATATCGGTCTTTCGAGGCACACAGGGGCGAAGAGCGAGCAGAGGAATACTTGCGTGCCGGGGTGACAGGCTTTGTGCACCAGAGGAACCCAGCTGCCCGCTTGCTGCTTCACCTCCGCTATGGTTTCATGCTCCAGCAAATTGGGAAGCAGCATCTGGTGGTAGCCCACATTAAAACACAACCTCAGGTCCTCGGGAATTTCCATGCACTGTGGGCTTTTGCCGTAACTGTGCACCCACGTCTCCGGTTTCCAGGTGTACTGGTACTCATACTCGGCAGCGTTGAGCAAAGGGAGGAAGACAGCTGGAGCGATGAAGATCCACAGCTTGGGGAGAAGGTTCTTCATGGCACAAGAGGAAAAATAACAGTTATATCCAACTGCGTTGCACTGATGAGACTTCAAAAGTATGTTTTTGCATTAGTACTGCTCTAACTAGGTTTCTGTGACGTCCTCGTTCTCCACAGTCTCGATATGAGAGTGTCGCGCGCTGCCGTTCCGTTGCGCAGCCCCAGAGTAATGAACGCGCTTGAAAGGTGAAACAACCAATAGTAATGCAACCGGCTTGGCATAACGCGAAGATTGCTCAATGTGCTTTACAAATATATATGTGTATTTTTTTCTTCATGCAAGGGGACTAAAAAAATTCATTAACACGTTATGCCTACTAATTGACCGAATCTTTAGATAATATAAAGGTGTGTGTGCACGTGTAAAATATTTAACAGAATTTTACAATTAACATTTTAATGCAATATATTATAGGTGATACACTATAATCGGGGATGCATCACTCTCTTATAAGTATCGGATAAAGAATATAATGATCCCCACTTCGCGAATGAATCGTTATTCTTAATGAGCGGTTCTCGATATAAAAAAAAGGAAAGAAAGTGTCATACATCACACTCAAAACACACTATGTATAGATTTTTATGACTTTTTTTTCTGTTGATTCATAAAGTAGGCCTATGTTGTGTGAGTACAGTATGCACAAACCTTCATTTTATATCTTTCATATTTGTTCATAATATTTAATATTTTTGCTAATAATTATGAAGCAGAAAAAAAATAAATTGCATGTATTTATTTTAGTATCCTGAGACATTTATGTTGACATCTGTCAGTAAAGAAAGATAAGTTGTCTTGTCTGAATCAGGAGTGAAATATGCACAGAACAAGCACTGTTTACAAGCAATAGCAGTCCAAAGTCCAGTGGATTTTGATGTGAGAAGACAACAGGGGATGGATATTTTCACTGGAGGATGCATTATTATAGACAGAGAACTTGGAAGCAACAGTTTTAATATTGTAATGAGGAATTACATACATGCATCCTTTTACTTCATTAGACATTAATGTATGGACTGGAGTCGTGTGCATAACTTGTGGATTATTGTGATGTTTTTATCAGCTGTTTGGACACTCATTCTGACAGCACCCATTCACTGCAGAGGATCCATTGGTGAGACAGTGACGTAATGCTAATTTTCTCCAAATCTGTTCTGATGAGGAAACAAACTGATCTAGCCTACATCTTGGATGGCCTGAGGTTGACTAAATTTTCATTTTTGTGTGAACTATTCCTTTAGGTAAAACTGGCATCCGAACAGCTGCATTTGTTAAATGAGGCTCCAGGTTGAAAGGCTCTTGTGTAACAGGCTAATAAAATGTATGTGAAAATGGCTGTACATGGACTGTATCAGTGGTGCATCTGTAAAATGTCTGATCTAATTCTATAAAAGTTCCACAGCCTGATTTATAACAGTGTTTGTCAAGTTGGTGAATGCAAGCCGGATGGCTCCTCTGCTACAAAGACACATTATTTAGAATTTATAATGAAGCATCTGTGACTTTTGGCTGGGTTTCTAGGACTGGGATGCAGATGCTTGCAAGATGCCCTGCACTGTGTCTCATATGCTTTTCACACCGAGAGCAGCCTCTACCCAAATTCTAACTTCAACCATTAAAAAGCTAATGTGGGCATTTCCTCTCTCACATTACTGCAGCTGTGTTCTGGCTTTCATAACCACAGGATTATTTCACAATGTTCATAATGAAGTGGCAGTTGAATGAAAACAGACATGCTATCATGGGATGCCAAACTCGTCGTCACATAAGATGTTTTAATTATGCCAAAATATATCTGTCATCATGATGTGTTTACCCGTGATTTCTCCACACGAGATGATCTTTGGTGGTAGCAGACCACGTATCCCTCCAGTGAGACCACCTGTTGTAAGTGTCTACTGCACGTATAAATGAGGGTCATTCAGAGATTTATGAATGTCTCCACTCATGACTTGGCTGGAATCAGATATTTTCCTGATATTTTATACAGCAGTCATACTAGTAAAACATATTTTCTGTTCCCCTGATATTGCATTGGTGAAATTTTAATAAAGTTGCAGAACACTATAAAGAAGACTTGACTGAGGACTGAGTTGTGTTTTGGGGTATTTGATATAGTTTTGGTCACTTTGTTCCTAGAATGGCAGTCAATAAATTCATTTAAACTGATACTTCCCTATTATAATATAAAACATGCCAAACACCTGCTCATTATATTACTTCACAGCACCAACATTTGATTATTTTTGTAGAAAAAAAATCAGACTAAAAAATGAAATGCATATTGCATATATATGATATATTTAAGAGCTGATTATTAAACTGCAATAATACTATTAATGAAATAAAAGTCAGAGCTGAATGATTCAAAACAAAATGTTTCACAGACAAATGTTTACAAATGTTTTTCATTTCTGGTCTTAATTACAGTACTGGAGTTTCCTCATTTGAAATTGATCAAAAAAAGCAACAAACATGGCAATATGGCAACAAAAGCTCTTGCCTGTTAAACTGCAGATGAAGAGCACTTACAGCAAACTTGATCCACTGAGAAAATATAAAATAAAACATTACTGCACAACAAGCTATTTTTACAAAATATTGTCTGATATATGATCTGACAAATGGTTTTTAGAGATCTCGCAGGCTGCCAAGGTGCACCACAAGCTTATTTTATGTCCATACTGAGTTCATCCAGTGCTGTCTAAAAGGAACTGAGTGATGGTGAAAACTTTGTATGTTATGAAAAATGGCCCAGGTGTCCCACGGGAACCTTTAGGAATAAATGGTCTCACCAATGTGCCATTCATCATGTAAGGCTGAATGAACCACCGCTGTAAAATAAGGGTGATTCCTTGCGTTCTCAATCATGAAGACTTTTCTCTGTTGTATGTCACCCTGTATAAGTCATCCAAGTAGGATTTCAAAAACACAGATGGAGACAAGGAGAGAGAACTGTTTTAGGCATTAACCTTTTCTAGGTTTCGCTCAGAATCACAAATTCTTCTGTAATAAATGTGAATAAACACCATTAGTAAGCTGGACTGGGCTTTCCTTTTCTCACGTATGAACACAATGTCCTTCAAATGTTGTCTTAATGCTGGCAAACAAATACATCTATGATAAATATCTAGTGAGATCATGTCTGTTTTACATTTAAATTACATCCAAAACAACTAAATCCCTTTGGGAGTGGCAAATGAATTCTTTTTAGTTAAAAAGGAAGATTATAACCTACATTTTACATGAGTTATGAGATTACCACTTCAATTTAGCAACTTCTGAAACTGTTAAACAATATTGTTTTGTTTTTATATTAAATATGTTGGGTGCAAAAACATCAGATTGTGAACTAATAACCTTCTCGTGTCACTTTAAACTGGCAATGGTGTTTATTTTTTAAGTAAATTTGATTTTCATCACCTAATGGATGAAGTATTGTGAATTAACTTATTTGGTGAAAATCAAATTTACAATAAAACTTCGCCGTATTCATCTAAGAATAGATTTGGTGTAGCAGCGGAACTGATGAATAAAGTCAAAGGTTCCTCCCGGACTGTGTTTTGTGGCGGACAGGAGGTCGAAAAACAGGAAGAGGAACAGCAGCCACTATGGCGGAGGTGCGTGAATAAAAACAAAATTTAATTACACTTTTCTTCTTGTTCATTGATAAATGTAGACGTCTGAAATAATGCGTTATAATAAATGTTTCGCTCTCCCACTATTTGATTAATTCACACGTGTGCTTGTAATACCGCTGTTATTTGACACGTTAGCGTTTCTCCAGTGGTCGTCAAATATAAATATTGTCGTCGATGATTAACTTTCGTAAAATTTAGATCCTCACTTTACTGACAATATATTCATTATAAGTTTTAAACCAGGTATGATGTTTAAAACGAGGTTCATGTTGTCATTAGATTTCAGTCGTTTTATTTAAATGTAACTTACTGTATTTGTTGATGGTGATGATGCTATAAGGGCGTTGTGTGTGTAGTTTCGGTGTATATAGATATGATTTCCTGTGTTTATAATAATCAACTTTGATAGTAATTAAACATGTTTCTCGGTCATCATCATATTGGAATGATTCCTGAAGGATCATCATGTGATACTGAAGACTGGCATAATAATGCTGAAAAACCAGCTTTGCCATCACAGGATTAAATTTCATTTGAAAAAATATTCAAATAAAGAAGCAGTTATTTTAAATTGTAATAATATATTACAGTTTTTTTAAATGTTAAAAATATAATACATTTACTATTTATTTTGACATGGAGTCAGTTAGTTTAGTAACCTGTTACTGGGTCTTAAAATTTAATATTTCATAGATTTTCTTGTAGGTGAGCAATGTCAACTTGTATGTCTGCATCACAGGAAAAAAAAAACAAGCTTTAAGGCGAGACACTGCAGGTGAAAAGGGTAAAAAAAATGAACTAACAGTTATCACCTTTCCAAGTTGATTGATTGCATTGATAATTGCAAACATTTTTTGTGTTACAAGCTTTATAAAATGTTAGGTTTAAGTGTGCAAATGAGGTATTATTTAATGAAATATACGCTAATTAAAATAAATTTCTAGTACAAACATATGAACACTGGATGAATCAGTTGCAAAATTCTTGTTTAATTTTTTTTTGACATTAGATTCAAATGTTTTTACAGAGGGAGTTTAGTGTATCTCATTTTTGTGTCTCTATAATTCAGAAAACACTTATATAATATATTTTCACAATTTTGGGGGGAATAAAATATTGTATATAATCAAGCAAATTATATATGAACAAATCCCCCTGTAAAAACCTTCAGGATATAGACAGGAATAAAAATGTAAAGTTTGGTGTGTGTAACTGCTACTGAAGTGGAGATTTATGGCTCAGTGTAGAAGAAAAAAAACTCATGTTGAGAAAACAGCCTTTGTGTTGTAATTGATTCTATTGACACAAATAGACAAAGTGCTATAAAAGAAACACTTAAGTGTCTCTTGGATGTTTTCTTTCCACTAGTCTGAAAAACCAAAAAGCCCAAAATCTCAAACTTGACAGGTGCATGAAAAAACAGTGTTTAAAAGGTGGAGATCACTATTTTTGAGGATAGAAGATGTATTGTTTTTGTTAATAATGCGTAATCTGTTTTTTCCCACCAGACGCACAGCTTGCAGGACCTGCGGCAAGCAGCCGTCGCCTCCAAGGTTTTCGTTCAGAGAGACTACACCTCTGGAACCATCTGCAAGTTCCAGACCAAGTTCCCAGCAGAGCTGGAGAGCAGGGTGTGTGGAGATCCATAGCAAACACAAAGGAACTATTTACCACTAATCTGTATTTACTGATGTCAAATATCTCCAAAGCTTTGACAAATGGATTCTGAATGTTGATAATGGTTTTGTTGTTACAGATTGACAAGCAGCAGTTTGAGGAGACCATACAGACCCTGAATAATCTCTATGCAGAGGCGGAAAAGTTGGGTGGCAGGTCATATCTGGAGGGCTGTCTGGCCTGTCTCACTGCGTACACAATCTTCCTCTGTATGGAGACCCACTATGAGAAAGTGAGTTGATAGAGCGATTGGCCCCAGTTGTCATCAATATCATATTATGTGTATGGATTTCATTATTGTGTTGAATTCATTCAGGTGCTGAAAAAGATTGGCAAGTACATCCAGGAGCAGAATGAGAAGATCTACGCTCCTCTTGGGCTTCTCCTGACTGACCCCATAGAGAGGGGCCTCAGGGTTGTATCCTTCCTACAGTTTTCTGACCTGACTGAATTGCTTCATTTTTTGGGTTTTTTTTTTCATTTCTTTTGTTCAGCAAGGATGCATTAAATTGGTCAAAAGTGACAATGAGACATGTTTAATGTCACAAAATTTAATTTAGTATTCCATAAATTATTTTAAATGTTAACAAATATGAACTTGAATTATATATATATATATATATATATTAGTGCTGTCAAATGATTAATCGCGATTAATTGCATCCAAAATAAACATTTGTTTACATAATGTGTGTGCACTGTGTATATGTATTATGTATATATAAATACACACACATGCATGTATATATTTTAGAAAAATGTTATTTTTATATATTAAATGTTTATAATATAAATATAAATATAGACATGTAAACGTAAATATTTTCAAAATATAAACTGTGTGTGTGTTTGTATTTATATATACATAATAAATATACACAGAACACACACATATATTATTCAAACAAAAAAACTTTTATTTTGGAGATGTTTTTACTATGTCAAAACATCTCAAGGGCCCCAAAATCACCTCAGACCCCAGAGGGTTAAACACATTAAAAGATAAATTACATTAAACATTTTAATTAATTGTGATAAAATTTCACAATATTGCTGTTTTTGCTGTATTTTGTGACTTTTACTGCATAAGAGACTTTTCAAAATCATTTCTAAAATCTTATATATAACCCAAACTTTTAGACTGTAAAAAAAAAGTCTCACAGCACTTAAATTCCTTAACTTGAGTTTTCAAAGGTGGAGATCACTATTTTTGAGGATAGAAGTATTGGTTCAAGATAAAACACACCAAAGGTAAATACTTTTCGACCTAAATATGATGGTATCTTGAATATTTATTGCATTGGATAGTCATTTTGTTTTCTATCTTCCTGCAGGATTCTGTTTGGAATGTGTTTATTGGCCTGCTGGACTCAGAACCTGCTTCTCCATCTCATGATATCACAACCATATTGCTTTAAATGTAGATAGCATACCTTTAATTTCAGACCATTGATCCATTGTTTTTTTTGTTGTTTTTTTTGACAGAGGGAGAGAGTGGTTATATTATGTGTCTTAGTGAAACTCTCCAAACCAGCTTTCCCTCATCTAACAGCTTTCCAATGTCTTACTTAAACTGAGTTGTTTTAAATCTATGTTGTGCCATGTCATTTTATATTGCAGCTCCAGTGCGTTCCCTTCTCTTGATTTCTGTACATACTTGTCTTGAATGGGAAGTATAGATTAAGTGCACAATGTTCTGTAATAATACAGTTGCATCTTGATTATTCAAATCTTTTGTGACTGTTCTCATAGTAAAAATTTGTTTTTGAGAAATCTGCTCCAATATGTGTTTGTTAGAACGGTCATTACATTCATGAAGAAGCTTCAGTTTTGTGTAAGTGGAAATTTGAGACTGATAGTTACAGTTTGTTATATTTAATGATTTTATGTAATCAGATTAGTTACTTCAAGTCACTGTTATATTCCATTCCCCTCTAGCAAAAACAGTTTGTTTTCTTCCATGCTGTTTTAACACTACATTTGACTCTATTTACCATTGAACTACTGTACTTTTATTGGGGTCTGCAATATAATACTTATTACACATATATGCCATAAATCCTTAAAAGGCATGGTTTGCATATAATATTGCATCTCCAGCTTGTATTTCAGACTGCTGTCAGTTCGACCTGTTTCTTGCGTAAATCTTTTTATCAGTGTTGTATCATAATGTCTTTTTTGAAGATCTTTTGACACTTATTTAAACTATGTATCGTACAATAAATAGTTTTTTCTTGAACAAACTGATTCCTTTGTCTGCATTTTTTTAAAACGCACATACACAGTGCTGGGAAGATTACTTAAAAATTGTAGTCCTACAAATACAATCTGAAACAAATTATATGATGAAAACTGTAGTCAGTGATGTGATCTAGGTAGGTAATGGATTTTGACTGATGATGGGTTACTTTTGGATTACTTTTTTATCTTATATCTTCATATTCTGTATGTTTACCTGCATGTCAATGTAACCATTAACATCAAAGAAGTGTAATTTTAAATATTAGAGGACTTCAAATATTTTAGGACAAAGGAGTTTGACTAACAAAAAAGTTATTAACAATCAAAAATAAACTAAAAAATAATTGTAATAATAAGCGGGTCATTCCATGCATTCGGTGTCTTTTGGACATCACAACACTAATTGAATCAACATCATAACACATTAAAAAATTAATCACTTTTTTCAATTAATTGTAATCATGATAGGGAGATGTAAACATGAAAAATGATTTTGGTATTTAAATATATGGTATAGCTGTATAAAGGTATGCAATTTTGAGCCAAATTGAATGAGGAGAACCAGAAATATCCACACTGTTAGGGACAAATGAACAACAATTTGAAAGATTTATGAATATTTAAAATTTAATAGAGTTTAAGTACACTACTTCAACTTAAACATCAATTGCTTTCACTCACTGTGTACACTAAATGTGTCCAGCCTGTTAGGTTTTCTGACTTAACAGGGTGGACATTTTGACTTGAAACTAGCCATTACACTAAGTCTGAGCAAAAAAAAAGAAAGAGGAACAAGCCATGACTGTAATTGCACCCCTGACCGCTAGAGGGAATCAAAAGCCTTCACACCGAAAATCTGCATGACGTCACTGGTGCCGGTTAAATTTAGTGTTGTTCCCGTGTTGCGGCTGTCAAGAGTTGTCGTTTTGACTGGGTTTAATCGCGTTTAGCGGGCTCTTTGGAGTGATGTGAGTTTATTTGTCTAAACCTAAACCACTCGCGTCTTATGTTATTGAGTGGGAGTGGCGAGCTAGCTAGTAGCTAACGTGTATGTCCAAGTGAGTTTAGATGTTTAATGTGGTGCAAGTCCCCTGATAATACTTAGCTATTTGTATTTGACTCATAACGTTACTTGAGCAGGTGACAATAAAATAGTGGCTTAATGGCTTTTAGGTTTTATTTTGGACGGTTGTATGTGAATTAATGATAAAAAAATCTGTGCATTTAGTTTGCCTCAGTGAACACAAGCTCAGAGCTTTATGTTGTTGTTCTGTGATGTTTGGCCTGTAAGTTACTGATTTGCTCTTTAATGTTTTTACGTGTGTAGAGACTAAAGCGTCTCCTGTAAGTCTCTGTGGATAAAGATTGTCGTCCTCTGGCACCCTGGCTGTTCCTCGTGTCAATGGCTGTTACCTCCCCAAACAAGAGACTGAATTCATCCATACAGTCCTTGAGGAGCTGGATGCGTTTCAACAGAGAAATGAGCAAAAAAGGTAATTTCATCACGTCTCTGAAGAAGAGACACTTGCAGCTCTCAATAGTAATGCTCATTAGCATTTTTAGAAATGTTTTCATGCCATACAGGGACATGAGGACCACATGGGCTGATAAACAGTCACCCAGAACACCCTACTGCATAGCAGCATGCACCAAAAACAATTGAAACCTTGTAAATTGCATAGCAGCATGACGGCACAACAGTCAAAACCATGTAGAAACAGATAAAAAAGCACTCTGAATACTCAAGCAGCTGCATGGCAGAAAACAATGAAAAACATTCAAAACCCCTTATGTTACCCTATATCAACACATTAAAAACACTCAAACATCCTAGCAAATGCAGTGACTTGACAACCACCCTAAGACAGTGGCAATGAATTTTACATATATCACACTCATATGTATGTGTATTCAGGGCTTCCTGCCATATTGTCTAAATGAAATGTTCTGAACTGCAGCGTTCTGCTCTTCCCTCCTGTCCCGAGCCGACTTCGCTTCTTGATTCACCAAACCAGTGCAAGTCATCCCAACCTCACCACCTTCTCTGTGGGCGAGGGCTGCGCTCGCAGAGTCGTAGTGTGTTATTCAGACCTCAGGTAAAGCTGCCAGAGCTCATGTCACATGACACACTCATGGAGTTTTAGTGTCTCATCATTGTGGTGCCAGTGCTGAATAGTAACTGATTACATGTAATCTAGATTACGTAATCAGATTCCAAAAATCAAGAAATTGTAATTCTATTTGAAAAATATTTGTAATCAGACTACACTTACTTTATATGGATTACATATTATTCACACAATAGCAATAAATTATTCCTAATTTATTGATTCACCCGAATTCTTTTTCATCTTTTAAAATTTCCGTTCTTAAATAGTCTACCACTAATATAAATTCAGAAAATCTTCCAGTTTTGTAGACATTCGCACAAAGACCAGTCACTAGTCAGGTGGCTATTATTACACTGAAATTTGAGTCCACTGACAACTGGATTTACAAAAATAATTTCAATTTTAAGAAGTGTTTTCTCAGCATTTCAACATTGCATCAGTTAATGATGAGAACATTATTATTTTTTTAAATTATCATTCAGTAAGTTATTTATTACAGTGTCTTTGTAAGGCATTTGTCTTTCAAACAGTAAAGTAAAAAAAAAAATTCATGTTATTTCTTATTTACATTTGATGCAGGGATTCCCAAACTTTTTTGTCAGCCAAACTGCCTTTTTTATCATCCAAAAATACATTTACTTGAAGTACTACCTGAGATTTTATCGTAATAAGAGTTGATAATTAACTAACATATTTGCCTGTTCACTGTTCTCTGACGTTGGTTAATGGTCACATGACAAGCAAACAAATAAAATATTGCATATTTTTAGTAAAAGTTTCATTTTTTCATTTTCATGTAATGTATCTTTTTTAATGCACTTCTTGTTAACTAACAACTGACTAAAATATATTTACTTTCTCTTTGTATTTTACTGTCAATATGGTAGAAGAATATCCTTTGTAAATTAGGGTTGCAAAGGGGCAGAAAGGAAAGTTTCTGTAAATTCCCCAAATTTTCCAAAAGTTTCCAAAAAATCTCGGAAAGTTTCATAAATGTTCCGCCTTTTTGCAACCCTAAGTTAAATTCTATGCGTTAAACATTAGTTAGGCCAAAAGTAATCTAAAATTGCTCTGATTGTATTACCTAAAATGTGTGATTTAACAGATTACGTTACTAACTACAATTAATTTTTTTTTTGTGGTGAATCTGACAGGTTGCCAGAAGAAGACCAGATAGATACGGAGGGCAGATCCAATGAGCGAGCGCGCAGTCGGGACAGAGACATGGAGACCAACAGCAACAACAGACGGAGAGCCAGACGGCCAGACAAGGCTATTTACGTTCCGCGTGTTATGAGACATAAGATAGATCTGGAACAACCGAATCTCGAGGAATCATCTGTGGGATCCTCCTCTGATGTTGCTAAGGAACCTCTTGTAGCCAATCAGAAGCCAGAGGTTGACAGTACTGGCCAGTCACTGGGCGATGAGGAGTTTGTGCAGCTTTCGAGGTCGGGTCCATCACCTTGGCCTCCAGCCTGGGACCAGACTGTGTCTTTCTTCACATCTTTGACATTAGATGACGAAACAGATGAAACCTGTGCCAACAACATGGACCCTCCCACTGATGCCACACTCCAGCAGCAGAACGTTGATGAAAGTTTGCTCTCTGAGGTATTGTAACTTAATGGGTCTCATTCACTAATAATTGCATGGATTATTTGAATCACAGATTAGAATTTGAAAATTCGAAACTTAAAAAAAAAAAAAAATTCTTGAAATTAAATATTTCATATAAATATAAAATTAAAAATGTAATTTA
The DNA here is from genome assembly GCA_021397915.2 of Tor tambroides. Lineage (NCBI taxonomy): Eukaryota > Metazoa > Chordata > Actinopteri > Cypriniformes > Cyprinidae > Tor > Tor tambroides. The sequence continues at coordinate 48,733 of JAFVLL020027336.1, forward strand.
TTTTTACTTAATTGTAGTAAAATAAATAAAACTGAAATAAAAATGAATACTACCAAACAAAAAATGACAAAAATTTTAACTAAAAAAATTATATAAAATTAAAAAGAAATTCACATTTTTTTTAAAATTATGTATCACAATACTGAAGTAAAACTGGTCAAAATCACATTAAAAAAACCAGACAAGTTGCATCAGTGTGTAATTCACATTTCATTATTAAATTAAGAAATAATATAAAATAACAGTAAATGAAATGAAACTGACAAAAACATTATAAACACTATAAACATGTATTTTAGTTCCGTTCACTCCACAATAAAACCTTTAAATTTAATCATATTCAGAACTTTAAAAAAATAGATGTATAAAACAAACAAATTATAGTGGCATTAATTCTAAACAATATTTACTGTAAATACCAAACCTAAACAGAATTAAAGAAGAAAAAAACAAAACTTATTCAGCACAAATCCAAAAGTTATGTTTTGCATGCTTAATGTTGTTTTATAGAAGTTGCAGTGCATTCAGATGATAATATAACAGGACTTATATTCTGAAAAATACGGTAGTATAGAGGTTAAATATCCATGTATGAAATTTCATTTTAACTCATTTATAAGGCTACCCAGAGTATGTGACTTTTGTGTATGTGTAGTTTGAATTGTTCCTAAATCTTTTTGTAAATTTAGATGAGATATTAGTACAAAAATTATTGATCACTTGATTGTGAAAACATTTGTTTGCACAGTTAGTGAATGAGATCTAATGCATCTCTTATCATTATTACAGTCAACTTTATTCTGTCTGTTCTCACACAGTCATTCATTCTTCTTGGTTATTAGATCAAAGCCAAGCTCAAACATGGGGACATCACCATACTCAACACCTGCATTGATTTCCCTGCCTATGCAAACATCTGGCTGGACCCACAGGAGTTCGGCCACGTCATTGAGATCTACGACTTTCCCGCCATGTTTAAAACAGACGACCTGCTTGATGCCTTTGCTGACTATAGGTGATATGTCACCTCTATATTCTGACAAAAAATAGTGATACAGATCTATAAAGTGACACTGATCTGCTTCTGTTTCCAGTGAAGGGGGGATGAAGATCAAGTGGGTGGATAACACTCATGCTCTCGGTGTATTTTCAAGTCAGTCGGCAGGTATCGTTTCATTAGGCAGTATTTTTTCCATTCATGTATCAGGAATGATCATTCTTTATTTTCTTATGTGTGACAAACGCATCTTTGGCTCTGTTCAGCCACACAGGCACTGTCCCTCAAACATCCCATACTGAAGACCCGCACGCTGCTAGAGGGGAGCGAGAAGGCAAAGTGGAAAGCAACCAGACGTGCAGGTACAGAAAAGTAGAAGACTTAGTGTGTCCACGATGAAAAAAAATTCTAGTTTAAATACCTGACAAGGTCTTAATTTTTCTTTTTAACACTTTTAATGATAATATTAAATGTAAGGACTCTAAAACTGTGAAGTGGTGTAACAATCAAGTGAAAAGTAATAACATGCATATTATTCAAATGTTTGAGGTCGATACGTTTTTTTTTAATGCGTTTGAAAGCCTTTTATGCTCATCAAGACTGCATTTATTTGATCAAAAGAATACAGTAAAACAGTAATATTGTGAAATATTATTACAATTTGCATATTACAGTTTGAAATAACATTTATATTTAAAAATATTTTAAAATTCAACTTATTTCTGTGAGGGTCATTACTCCATCCAGTCTTCAGTGTCACATGATTTATTATTATTATCACTGAGAACAGTTTTGCTGCTTAATACATTTGTGAAAACTGTGACCATTTTTTTCAGGTGCTATATTAAGTTTTAAGGGATAGTTCACCCCTCAAAAATGAAAATTCTGTCATTAATAACTCACCCTCGTGTTGTTCCAAACCTTCGTTTATCTTCAGAACAATTAAGATTTTAGAAATTTAGAAATTAAGATTTTTTTTTTTTTTTTTTTTTTTTATGAAATCCGAGAGCTTTCTGACCCTGCGTAGACAGCAACGCAACAGAAATGTTCCCAGACCCAGAAATGTAGTAAGGACTTCGGTAAAATAGTCCATGTGACATCAGTGGTTCAACTCTAATTTTTCGCAGCTGCGAGAATACTTTTAGTGCGCAAAGAGAACAAAAATAATGACTTTATTCAACAATTCTTCTCCAAATCATGTCTTCTGCCATTATCGAGAGTACCTCTGCACGTAAATAATGCATGCGTCACGGTACTCTCTGTAATGGCACCATAGGGCGACGCAAAGGAGAAAAATTGTTAAATAAAATTGTGGACACATGGACTATTTTACCGAAGTCCTTACTACGTTTCTGGGTCTGGCAACATTTCAGTTGCATTGCTGTGTATGCAGGGTTAGAAAGCTCTCGGATTTCATCAAAAATAACACAGTTTGCGTTCCGAAGATGAACAAAGGTCTTACAGGTTTGGAACGACATGAGGATGAGTAACAGAATTTTCATTTTTGGGTGAACTATACCTTTAAAAGAACGTTTTAGGTCATTGTATGTATATTTTGGATTTTATGTATGTTTGAATAAATAGATTCACTCAAATGTCATGTTAGTAATATACTAATTTTGAACTCTGTGTGTTGATGTCGGCCATACAGAGTTCATTCAGCCGGTGAAGGAAAGGCCGCGGACGGACACAGTGGTGGCTCGCAGGATGGTGACCAGAGCGCTGGGCTTGAGAGGAGGTTTGAGGGGGAGACGCTGTGAAATGAGGAACAACTTCAACTGAATAAAGAAAGTTCCTCATCACAGTCAAGACTGTCCTTCAGTTAAAACTAGACCGGCAAAAGAACAAATGTCTTTGATATTAACTACTACATCTACACTATTACTGGGAAAGGAGACGCTGTAAAGCTTTATTTAGCTGCACAGGATGTCGAAATTCTTAAATACATGAAATATATGTGGTCTCCCAAGTTTTAATAGGTTGAGTTCAGCACTATTTTAGGAAGCAAGACTAAGTACGTAGTATGGTAAGTGGGTATTTGATTATTTCCTGAGTGAGTTTTGGTAAGCATTCAGAGGACTTTGGTTCTTTCTTCTTTAGCAGGAAATAGCCTTGTTTGTTTTTTCCTGCTCTGTTTCTTCATGCTAACATACCCAGCATCTGGTCCAGCCATTGTAAATGGATCATTTTATTAACTTAAATCTTATTTAATACAAATAAGCTCTTTTGCTCATTGGATTTCCTGAAAATGGGTCATCCAGGACCAACATACTGAATCTAATGATTAAAGTAGACTGTGTGTTTAGCTTTGTTGTTTGTCAGTGTTGTTTCTCAGTTGTTTTCTGAGATGCAATAGTACGTACACAACTACTACTACTACTACACCACTCAGACTAGGAAAGAAGACGCTGTAAAGCGTTATTTAGCTGCACAGGATGTCAAATAGATGTACAACTACATGTAGATAATTCTGTTTGTTTTGTTTGCTACTGTTATTATATATTTGACTTGTTTGTCTGAGCTGATTTCTTCAAAAAATGACTTATTTCTGCACTGATACTTTAAAATTGTTTGACACCTCAACCCGTTTTTCATGTTTTAATTAAATGTTCTGTTTGTTGTTTTGGTGTCACGTCTTTGGGTTTAACATGGTTTGACAGGTTCATATAAACACAATCCTCCAAATAACACGCATGAATTGCTTTTATTATAGAAAACAATGCAAACAATGGTTTGACCAAATGTGTTGTTCAGTCATAAAGACACTGTATATATGGAAACCATTGAACTGGTCATAGATACCCTCATAAAACAGAGGGTCGATGCTTCACAAAATTGCAACAAATTATTACAGTTTCACATTGCATACACAAAACCTGACGAAACATAATCCCTGACTGAACACAATAAATTACTTGACATGCTTGATGAATAAACCACAAGAGTTTGACACCCGCTAGTGCAGCCGAGTTCATGAAACTGCAAGCTTTGTGAATTTAAGTTATAAAGCAGAAAGAATTGAAAACTTAAGATCCCAGTTTAAACATTACAGCACGGGTTTGTAACCACTACAACCAACAAACAAGCATTTCAAGCACCAAAAATGAATGCAGTGAGTACAGTACATTTCAGGAATTTAAATAGTTTCTGTTCAAAGCAAGTTTGATAAAGCGAGGACCGTGAAAGAACATGCTGTACTTCAACCGAAAAGAGCAGCGGTCTCTGCCTTTCGAAGTGCTGGAGTCTCTCTAGTGGTCAATCATGTTTGAAGAGTCTGACAGCCTGCAGCGTCCTCCACCGAGAGCGTTTGTCCTTCCTCACTGTGTCCTATCTGAAGTGCAGCTGGTTGCTCATTCCAGGGTATTCATCCATGTCTGAACTCCGCGAGCCACCTGGAAATTGGTAGAGGGGTATTTACTTCTAATGGCTTTTAAACAGTTGTGATAGAACTTCAATACAGTTTTTTCTCCAACTCACCTGTATGACAGTGGTACGTCCATATCCTGTATCCATCATAGCGGCACTTGCACTTCATAACATTGTTGGTATAATCTGATTCGGCTACGTCGTAGTTAGGATTGATTACAACCTGTGTGATGGAATCATGTCAGAAAAATTACAATTCTGGATGTCTGTACTGAAAAAAATAATTGATGTAGAAACAATGTTCACTCAGAAATTGTTAGAAAATTTTGCAAAAACAGCAAGAACCAATGAATTAAAGATTAAATTTTGAAGTATGAAATAGTATTTTCTGGTAATACTCTTTTTTTTTTCCACTTCAGTTAAAATGCTACCTGGAAAATATAGTCTCCTGGTTTCACATCTGTGATATCGATCCATTGACAATCAATGTCATGTCTATAGGTGTCCCAGCAGCCAACGGTGATGCCCTGTTCACCAAAGTTGGCACAAACATACCGTTTCTGAATACCTGGATCAAAGAAAACAACAGTATTATTAAAACTGATGGATTTTTCTTATTTGTCATCTCCTACATGGCAAATATGATGTGAAGCTCAGTGAAATATATTTTTTAACTTGAAAATATAACTAGTTTTAACCTTCATATACCAAAATATATTTCAAAATGGGCAAGAAAATACATTTCCAATGTTACAATTGCCTATATTTAGACTAAATGCAAATGTGAATAGCCTACTAGATTTATAATGATTAATTTTAATAATTATTATTATTTATATATTGTTATAGTTTTTTTTTAACATTGTAAAGAATGTTGCTTGCTGATTTTTTTTATATATATATATATATATATATATATATATATATATATATATTTTTTTTTTTTTTTTTTCAAAAATAAAAAATTGGGGGGAAAAAAATAATATATATAAGTAAAATACCTAGCAAAAAGATTTTTTTGTATATTTTGAAATATATATTTTTTAAAAAATTAAAATGTATTTTTTTTTGCCATATGGATTTGAAAGTTATCGGACCATCACATTAGCAGTTCTCACCCTCGTCACACTGAGTGTCCTCTAGACAGAAACTGGCCTTGTGACCCTCTGCCACCTTGGTGCCGTTCAGACTCATCAGATCATAATGGGTAAAAACCTCCATGCTGTGATAATGCCTGCACAGAGACACAACAAAACAACAGTATGAGACTTTAAACATTGTCACATTGGCACAAATGATTTTGTAACCACATCTTTATATATGTCTTTGTTTTTATGGTGTTTACTGAGGGGTCTAAGGTCTTGCCTGTGACACTCGTGCCAGGTCCAGGCGTGGTAACCCAGTTTGGGTCTGAAATCCGATTGGCCAACATTGTGGATCTGGGAAGAGAAGCGGAGCAGGCGGCGGTAGGAGCTATGGTCGTTCTTTTTCGCAGTGCTGGACAGGCAGTTCTCCTCGAGGGCGCACTGTAGAGCGTACATGGGCCGGTCCTCCAGATAGGTGGTCTGCTCCACCAGCTGAGCGTTCAGCACCAGGTCAGGAGCCGCTGAGATCAGAGGTCAGAGGTCAGACAGAGCAAATTCATCCATGCATATCAGTCTAGACAACCAGGGCAGGTTAGAAGACATGGGACTGATGATCCATCTTAAATTCTTAAAAAAAAATAATAATTATGTCACAGTGGAAGTGTACGTTTGGAACTGCTTTTTAGTCTACTATTACATTAAGGGAATTAAATTACTATTCTTAAGAGCATGATAATCAATAAGAAGTGATTGTCTCACTATCAGAGCAGGAGACCCCAGCGGCGAAGCGTGCTCCTCCTTTGGGGCAGTTGATGTGTTTGCCGTGATGAAGACACTGAAGAAGACTCATCTCAGTTCCTGAGCATCTGACCCCACTCATCACAACATTATCTGCACTCGCATCTCCAGCCCAGTACCACGTCTCCTATACAAACACACGTTACACATGAGCTGCTGAGATTATTGGAAAAAAAAAAAGATTTGTTACACTAAATGAAAATGAGAAATTTTATTTTATTTGGTCTATTTCTATTTTTATTACATTTGTTTCAAATTACAAAAAAAGGTTTTGCTTTTTTATGGTTTCAGCTTTATTTAACTAATTAGCCTGAAGCAAATTTTGGATCTGGGTGTCATTACACCTTCTCACCAAACGAGGGCTGTTTAATCACGTTTTCCAGATGGACTGAATGTTCCCGAACGTGATTTGAGCATCTGCTCCCAAGATTGCTTTTCATTACAGCTGTTGCAATAAGTTAAGCGGTCTGACACATAAGACATGCTGTACTCCACAAGATGGGAAAGTCTCTGTCAGTGTTCTTGACTGCACAAACATATGTTGATGATGAGTAATAATCATCTAGCATTATGGTGTGTTTTCCATGTGTTTTGTCTTAGACTGCTCTGCGCTGAGTCACAGCCTCCTCTGACAGATAAGCCGGCTGGACTCCCACCGTGGGCAGAGGGAATGTGGGCACATTCTGTCAGACTTTCCATGTGCTTCCTTCAACTCTCCCCATTGTAAAACCCTCCACACATGCTGTCTGGGAAAGAAAGACCCACCAGTCCAGACTGTCAGACAAATGTTTAATGGCCACTCCGACATCTGGAAGTTGTATCTTGTACTTTTCAAGTTCGGTAACAGAAAACGTGACCAACAGCATGTCGGTGAACAAACTTCCCTAGTAATGCATCATTTAAATTGTCTCCCATAAGCCTCTTATCCTCACTAAGGCAGTATTTATTTGATTAAACAAAAAGTAAGAGCAGTAATATTGTGAAATATTATTACAATTCAAAATAGCTGTTTTCTATTTGAATGTATTTTAAAATGTAATTTATTCCTGTGATGCAAAGCTGAATTTGAGCATCATTACTCCAGTCTTCAATGTCACATGATCCTTCAGAAATCATTCTAATATGCTGATTTGCTGCTCAAAAAAAACAGTGCAGATTATTATTTTTGTGCAAACCGTGATAATGTTTTTTCAAGATTCTTTGATGAATAAAAAGCTCAAAAGAACAAACATTTATTTGAAATAGAAATATTTTGCAACATTATAAATGTCTTTACTGTCCCTTTTGATCAGTCATGTGTTCTTGATTAAAAAATACAAATAAATATATAAGGTTTATAAGAAATAAATATTAGTAAACCCCATCTTTTATATGCTAGAACACATGGAACAGTAAGCTCTGTTTTATTTATTTAAAAAAATGAATTTGGAGAAAAAGCCCCCATTGGATTTCAAATTGACTAGTTGGTCAAGCTTGGTCAACTATTTCACCAGGAAGATCATCATAGTTGTGCAGCTTTAATTACAATGCTGAAAAACAGATTATGGTAAATCTGCCTATAGGCTGGTTTTCTGCCTTAGCTAGTTTAAACTGAACTCTAAAACCAGCTAAAAAGACCAGCCTGTCCAACAAATCAGTTTGGGCTGTTTTTATAAGCAGGGCTCCAGTTAAACCAACACCACACTAGCATAAACCTGGATGATTCATTACGATAGCCTTTTCAAGAGGGACTTATAATGACCATGAGTGACAGGAGATCTAACTGCTTTGTGTCCCAAAGTTGAAGCCGTTACGGCCATAATGTCTTGACATGCAGCCATGTGCCCCAGCTAGTGGCAAATTTCAGTCAATCATCATAATAACACTTAATCATGGCATTACCCTGCAGAAGCACTTTAGGGTTTTCCAATTTCCACTCATAAAACCGCCCGTCAAGCTATTCCCCACATACCGTTTCTAATGCATTAATAGTTTCCAGGCCTGTATCACCACGAGTTTGTCACTGGGCTGTTAACTACCCGTCTCTAGTCCAGCCATCTCAGCCCTAGACAGTCTGTGTGATCTTACACACACATTCAAATATTAATTATCGAAATGAATGGGATTTAATAGAGTTATGGGATCCAGGAAACATGTGGTGGATTAAATGGGGACACCACACTGACTACATGGTATGTGGCCCATTAAATTCCTTCATCTACACCAAGTACCTCAAAACAGTCTCATACAAATGCGTGATGCGAACACTATGATGACTCATTGTGGCTATCGAAAGTTTAGCACTACTGAAGGTGGTCCTTCATTAGATGCTCAAATATGCTGGATTGAGTGTTGAAACCAACTTTTATTGTTCTCTGGCGAATCTTAGGAGAAATCTAGTCATTTTAACCTAATTTCCACATAATCAGGAATTTTGTTTTTGGGGCGAAAGGTTTCCTCAAACAGATTTTGCAACGGGTTAGAGTTAAGGCCTTTTCACACTGAACGAGAAAATTCGGCCCAATGGCTTTTTTGAATCAAAACATCAGATCCGTATGGGGCTATTCACACAAGGCGCAATCATTTACGGCGAGAAAAGCAAGCTTTTTTTTTTTTGTCCTGCGTGTTGATTTTTTACCCGTCGCTCCATGACAAAACGGGCCGTCCAATTAGATTTCAGCTAAGACCACTGTTGAGAATGGTGGCGGTAAAAAAAAAAATACATTTTTTTATATTAAAAAATAAAAATGACCTCACGTTGTGTCAGTCACGTTTACACACCGCCTCCGAAACTTTCGTCCATCATAAAAAAATCAGATCAGGTTCGATTGTCAGCGTTTTCACATCCGTAGCAAGCATTTTGATAGGAAAGAATGACAAATATGAAAAAAAATGTAAAAAACGCATATGAAAATTTCGGACTCAGTGTGCAAAGACCTTTAGTCATGCGAATTTTCCATGTTGGCCGACAGAAATCTGCCCGGCTTGAAATCTCCAGATCTATATAATGTCTACACTACTGACAATAAACAATAGAACTTTTTTGGTGAATTTCTGGTAATTTTGACGCAAGAAAAGACTAGTGAGCACTTTAATGGGTAGATTTACCTGAAACGCATGGCTGGCGAAGCCTAATCCTAGCTGTCTGCAGACTACCATGGCCTCGATCATCCCCCAGTTTTCACTACAAACAGTTCCCCAAACCAGGGAACCATTCTTCTCAGTCAGGACCTCCACACGTCCCTCATATGGGTTCCTTCCTCCGCTTAGACGTATCTGTTGTAGTCAAAAGTACCGATTTGTGAATTTCTAACTAGTGTTAGAACATTAACAGAATATGTAAGGAGGGTTTAAGGGTCCTCACCCTCTTCTGGAAACCCATGGCAGGTATATTACAGCGTACAGCAGCGTCCTCCTCATGACTGCAGCCCAGAGCATCATTATTGAAGTAACAGTCAGTGAGAGATTTCTCAAATCCAGAGCACTCCACCTCATTCATGTGGACCGGACCCATTCCTGAGAAAACACATATTGATAATAAGTTGATGATGATATACAGTGGGGCATTATGACAAAAAACAGGGTGTCCATGGAGAGGGAATATTGATTTGAGTTTAAATGATATTTTTCTGTCTTATATGTAGTCTCTGTTTCTGTTTCTGTAGTCACAGAAAATGATCAGCATATTTTATATTACATATAATATTCTTGATATATTTTTACACACATGAATATTCAGGGTCAATTTTTGAAGTAACCTTGGATGAAATGACTTGCTCAAAGGCACATTTTGGACCTAAAGAAAGGAACTCAGCTAATAAACATCAAACAGTTGTCATACTCAGATATTATTTAATGGAGTCACATGAAACATTAGACGCAGCAAAAATGATTGTTTATTTAAAGTTCTCTGACCATCACATCAGATGACACTGCATTGGTTTTAGGAGAACTGAAGAAGTATTTGTTTAGACTAGAACAAGCAAAGTGTTGTTTATTTCACTCTCAACTTTTAAAAACATGAGAATATAAAGTCTTAAAATATCACAAAAGGATCTCTGTTTGGTAAGAATGCATTTAATGTGAATCAAAACAGCTTGGAGACTGATTTAAAGTAGTTTTCACAGCTAAAGGCTAAAGTAAATTTGAAGATTGACAGCTAATTTGTATTCAATCCTGAAAAAAACCTCTTGGAGAAAGAAGAAAGCATTGTTCTCATCTTGAAATTTAGTTCTAAATATGATTTTTTTTTTTGCCATAAATGACTAAATATTTTCCTTGTTGCATATTTCCTACGGAGTTTCCTCTATTCAATGAACTATCAGAATTATCACCCTAATTTACAGTGAAACCTTACGCAAATGGAATACAAGACAAGGGTGCAAGTTTGAAATATTTCTAGATGTGCGCGTCATCTCTCGGCAAGTTCTTTGAAAATGGATTTTAAACATCCATTACTGTACGAACCTGTCCAAACCTCAGCTGAGGAGCAACTATCTGAACAAACGGTTGCAGCACAGATGTTTCGTTACGCATGAGTCTCCTTGCCAAAGAACGTTCATAAATTCTGCCTCTCATGCGCCTGATCAAAGACTCTTTTGTAAAGAGCAGTGATCCATGAACGTCTGATGAATGCCAGAGACAGAGGCTGCCGTAGATGTTGCTGTTTTAGAACAATGTGAGTCTGATTTTTGCTTCCTGCACATCATTTTCTTTCCAAAATGTAGATATTAAAGATCTCTGAGTGCCAGTTGTTAAATATAAGCTATGCATTAGTATATGGTTAGTCGTATTTCATTATATTTGCCTTATTTTGCTTTTTTTGTTGTTTACAAGCAGAGGAATGCACATGGTGAAGACTGACATGGAAGAGAAGAAATTGTTGAATAAAGTTGTTATTTTTGTTTTCTTTGCACACAAAAAGTATTCTCGAAGCTTCATAAAATTATGGTTGTACCACTGATTTCACATGGACTATTTTAACAATGTCCTAACTACCTTTCTGGGCCTTGAAAGTGTCAGTTTCATTGCTGTCTATGGAGGGTCAGAAAGCTCTCGGACTTCATCAAAAATATCTTAAATTGTGTTCTGAAGATGAACGAAGGTCTTATGGATTTGGAACAACATGAAGGTTTGTAATAAATTAATGACAGAATTTTCTTTTTTGGGTAAACTATCCCTTTAAGGTTCTTTTAAGACATGTAGTATTTTGGAAATCAAGATAATAGAGATAACCTCAATGTCTCAGAATCAAAGAACTGATTCTTATAGGATTGACTCCCAACCCTTCCTATAATTCATCTGTTTAGAACCACTGATAATGTATTAACTAACCTTGTCCTAACTTGGCTCCAGTGAGAGCCTCTTTGGCGCTCCCATAGCCCAGTTCTCGACACACAACAGTAGCAGCCCTCAGGTTCCAGTTATCATCGCAGACGGTTCCCCAAACTCCATTCTTCAGCACCTCCACTCTCCCTTCACCGATATTCGAACCTCCCCGCAGACGAACCAGGGGTTGCTGTGAAATCAGACATGGAAGAAATTAGCAAGAAGATCAGTCCACACACCCTCAGTGACCTGTGTTTGTTCAAGCTCTGTATATGGATCTGATTCAGGTGATTCAGCCTTTCGGATGAATTTTTCCCATCCCTTGTTTATACACACTCACTTCAGATCTCTGGGGCCATGTTTGAATATTATGTAATCTCCTTTTCTTCGAAAAGGAAATATGATTTAAAGTACTACTTGACTAAAGTGTCACTATGACATCCAAGCTGAACGAACATGATGATCCACAGGAAAACAATGGAAGAGGAAGCGATTCTTTCCAGAAATGTAAAAGGCTGATAGATGAGGGAAAACAGACTCGCCAAACATTCCACATCCACAAATCATCTCTCTGTCCTTAGCGTTCCATTCAGCCCTCTACAGACATTTAGGACGAAAAAATGGAAAACTAATTTCCACGTGCGCATTAGAGCAAACAAGTAGTCTGTGAACCCAGTGCTAACCGGGAACAGCTGATGGAAGACAGTCCAAAAGGAATTTTCCTTCATTATATCATTGCAGATGACAGTGTAGATTCTTAGGAAAGCTATTTTTATTCCAGCATCGCTCCTTGCTGCTAAGCAGCACTTGTAGCATGGGCCCACTAATACAAACTTTATTTTCTGCACCTTGTTCATGTCAGTGACTCATTATTGTCCATGTTTGATATGTTCTACTAAGTCTAAGGACAGGATAAATCAGTGCAACCCTTATGAAAATTAACCTTTGTTTTATTATAGCATGTGGTATTTTGGCATATTGACTACCATTTGTATAACAACAGTTTTCTGTTGCTGCTGGTACTGTAGATTCTTAGGAATAATATTTTTACTCTATCGTCACTCTTTTTTCGCTGCTGAGAAGCGCTAGTAGCTACTACCTTCAAATCATGAGACCGCTAATGCTAACTTCATGCTCTGTTAATTGTACATGCCATGAATTACTATTTTCTATTACCTATTTTCCCTGTTGGATATGTTCTACAAAGTCTAAGGCCATAATATACTTTTAAATAGTACTGTATATAATGGCTTGTTTATCAACTGTCTGTCTGTGAGCCCAATGCTAACCAGAATGCCTTAGGAAACACCATCATGAATGACTTTTCTTTTGCTGATGACACTGATTCTTAGGAAAACTATTTTTATTCCAGAGTCTGTCCTTATTTTGATGCTAAGCAGCGCTAGTGATTACAGCTACTTAAATTGTAAGGCTACTAATGCTAATTCCACGCTACCAACCTCTGGTCTGTAAGCCTTGCGGAAGCCAATGGAGGATGAGGGGGCAAAAGCTCTTCCAGGCACACAGCTGACCACCACAGGCAGGCCACGTCCACATGTGCCGTTCCGCTTGGGCTCCAAGGGTTTGCCTAGCCTACAGCTAGACAGGTGGGCTTCATTTCCTGTGCAGTTCACTGAGAAACCCCAGTAGTTCTTTTTCTTGCGCATGGACAGTGATCTGTAAAACAGAGCCACAGATAAAGATCAGTTGTGCTACAAAACAATTAATCATGGAGTTAAATACATATTTTTCAGATACTTAATACTTGTTTAGGAGGATATCACAACCATTACTCAGAGGGACGTGTTATGATTACTATAGGGACCAGACATTTCCTGTGGCAGTACTGCTGTGCTAACCCAAGAAAACGTGACATTTTCCACGATTCCACTGTCCAGAGAAAATCCTAGTTAAGGGTCACCAAACCTTAACTCAAACAATCTGTGAAGCCTGCAGGTTTCCTTTCCTTCAGATTAGGAAATCTTTAAACACTCGTTAAATGGGTACAGCATGTTCTGAGTTCATTACAAGTCCGTTAAAATTTGTGAGCATTTTTTGATAATGCAATAGCATTTTTGGTACTATATGTCGACTGTGATGTAAGGCAATATCATTTACGATGTCCTACCCATTGCAAAATTGTGTTTCTCAATGGCATGAATAACATTAAAGGCCAAGACTTAACATAAATGGACTGAGCAAAAGTGAGGTCACGTGGTCAGTGGCTTAAAAAGTGGACCATTATGAAATGTTCCAACAAACAAACAAACATAGACTAACCTCATCTTTAAATATCACCAGGCATTACTTTCTTTAGTATGTAGCTTAGTTTAGAAATAAACCCATGAATACATCTAAAAAATCTAACATTTTCTGAACATTTCCTGGAATGTTTTATTTTTATAAACTTATACAAAAATATAGACGCTGGCTATGAACTTTTGTGTATAGTGTGTTTTAGTGTACAAATGTGGTTAAAACACCCTAAAATGATGATTTATAGGCAGTTGTGCTATAAAATGTCCTTAACAGAGTTACAGTGGAAACACAATGTTCTCTGCTAGATGGGAAACAGCCAAGAATTATGTTGGGAAACAATCTGGCCATGATTCACTTGGGGAGGCGTTCACACACATCTGAGAACTAAATAACTCTTGTTGCCTGTTTACATGGTAACTTTAATCTTCACAAAGTTAATGTTACTTTTGGGGAAACCCTAAAATTTCTATGTGTCTGTTTTCTTTCTTGTCTGTTTTTTCTTGGTTTTTATTGTGTCCTAATCACAAAGGCCTGAAAATGTATCTTTTTTCAAAGGGATCAAATTCATGTTTGACTCATGGCCATTTGTCATACAAAGCAAAACAGCAGGGACTTTTCCTTACTTGTAGACTTTGTTGTTGTAGTTCTTCTCTCCGGGGAAGCCGTACATTCCACAGACGACTCGGCTGTTCAGGGGGGTCCACTCCTCATCACAGATCTGCCTCCATTTGCCCCGTTCCTTAATCTCCACATAGCCTTCCGTGATGGGTATGCGTTTGAGGTGGGATGAAATGGGTCTTATACGGATTTCTTCCACCCGTTCTTCGAGAGTCTAGGGAAGAAAATACAAAAGAGCATGTTATCAGTCATTATCAGAATTCCCACAATATTCCCAGAGTGGATGGTTTATTCAGTTCACTTCCTCAAGTAGCAGTAAATTACTTGGAAAAAGTTCTGGATATGTTGCAGACCCTGTTTTAGTAAGAAGAGTGTACAGTTTATAAGACAAGGCCAAAGTTGGAATTTGACCAAAAACCTCACTTCAATATCTCTCAAAACATTCTTAACCAGTCTTGCGGTGGTCATCCTAGATTTTGCGGAGCTCATGAACTTTCATTTGAGTAACACATGAATCTGTCATCCAGTCCATTAAGTTAAAGGAATCTTATAGCTTGAAGGAATATTAACTGTTATAAAATTCAAAAGCATCTTTGTTAGCTCCAAAAAATACCCTCACATGTGCCCTCACGAGGGCTGTTTGCCATGATATCAACTAAAAGGAATGTTTTAGATGTGTAAACCCAGCAATGTTGTACTATTAACAGGGAGGTGGTTACCGGACATGTTTCAACTGACCACGGTAAACATAAGACGAAGACTGCGGCTTCTAATTTAATTTCAGCATGTGTTAATGTGCATGTGTGTGCATGAAAGAAAAGAGAGAGAGAAAGTTGGCCAACGGGATGAAGCCAGTGGAATGTGGTGGCCTCACATGGACCAAAATGCTCTAGACGCAGAGTGAGCAGAACTGAGTTTAATGTAAATATTACTGTATAAAGGCCAAACCGATGGGTCGGGTCCGGTTGAAGCGGGCTCTCGAGTCAGACACATCACTGTTTGCTTAAGCAATGGAAGTCTGGAGGAAACCAAAGAGTTGAGTGTTGAAGCTGAGGGTTTGAGTCGGGGTCATCCAGCCAGATGTAAGGAAGAGCCTACGCCTGTTGGCTGATAGCATGACCTCCGCCTAAAGAAACCAGACCAGACACCTTTCACTGCATATTTTTAAACCAAAGAGACGCCCTGTTTGATCATTCTCAGATTTTCCCCACATAAGAAATTCAGAGGTTGATCTACTATGATGGCACAGGTACATTTGAGTTTGCTGATGGAAAATACATTTGGAATGTTCATAAATCCTCATATTTATATATTTATATACAAAAAAAAATGCCTTGCAGGTAGTGCTGGGCATACTGACCAAAAATCTGTATCACGGTTTCATGGTTTATCACACCCTGTCTGTGCCTTTATTACACTGCATGAAACCTCTGCAGAACCACTGCATTTTAATCACAATCCAAACAAACATATGCAGAATGAGCAGTTTTGATGTAAATTAGACTGTATAATATCAAAATCTGAAGCAAAATCAGAATGGTCTGACCTTAGCTTTTTGAAATTTTGCTACTTACAACATGCCTGCATGAAACTGAAACGGCAGACAGGCTGAATGAGAAATGCAAATTCACTCTCTGCCAGCAGGTGGCTCTTATGGAACAGCAGCCATACAGCATTTACTTGGTTACTGCTGTAAACAAACCACCGCTGCGATTTCAAATACCACATTAATATGCAGGTAAGATGAAAAGACAATACCATCTCAACTTTTATGAAGACAGTCAGTTCCCCTCAGAGATACATGTAAAACCCCACCCCCAATTCAGCATTTAGGATTTTGTTCCAATATTTTTTGCACTTATGTAGTGAGTTTTCTCTGCTTGCTATTTTCTCCTCTTTGCGTTCGTCTTCAATGTCCCTGACCTCTGTTAACGGCCATTTACAGTTGGTTTATTTGCAAAATTAAAGAATTAGTTGTGTGTAATTAATATTTCTAAAAGTTCTCCAATCATTAGTCAGGAATGTATGTTTTTAACAAGGATCCTCTCTCAATTCAGGACACTGTCTAACGTTACGTTGCTGAGCCACTTGTACCGGTATGCTGTATTTTATTATTTATTTATTTATTTTAATTTATACTGTGTGCATAGGCCTAGTTCAAACCGGTTTACCGTTTAAACCGGTATACCACTTAGCACTATGTTGCAGGTATTGGATATTACGTCAAGCACTCTTTAAGGGATAAAGTATCAGTCTAACAAGGAACGTTCTCTATACATAATACTTGAACCAACAATTTGTGCCTTGTTATGCTTGAAGAATGTCTGGTCCAAGACTCGACATGCAGTGACCAACAATGAAGGCAATGTTGTAGGCAATCTTCCTGACTGATAGGATGACAAGTTCGACAGGAGCCAACAAGACTTCAAATCCAAGGTTTTGTTCTGGGGGAATTCCTAGAGACGCAAAAGAAAGAAAACTGACCCTATTGAGGTCTCTTAACCAGAAAATACTATGAATTCACATGAAAGGTATTTTTGTGTTCATATAGCTCAAGAGCAAAGTACAAACAATGGCCAGGTGTTGAGTCTAATTCACAGTGAACACACAATGAAGTCAATTAAATTAAGCAAGCAACTACAGCTAACAGGGCTCTTCACCTTATACAAGAAGTTAAAAAGATGTCTGACATTGCTGGACAAATTAAATTCTGAATAGTGCCAGAAACCCATTAGCCATCAAGATTGCATTTTAGGTCAAAGCGAATCTCCATCATTAAAAAGCAGCATATTAGCTGTTAACACAGGTATGTCACCACAATCCTTGGAGGGGAACGTTTACCACTTTTAATGTCATTTGTAGCACAAAATTAATATTGTAGTATTGCAATCAAATATTCGTTTAGTTATCACCAAAGCTCAGAAGTATGTCCAAAATAGGTTTTTCGTGAGTCACCTTCATGCGCAAATGCTTTTAAAGATATTTATTGGATTAAATCACTGTTAATAATCTAAATGTGTAAATGTGTATGTGTACAACCAAACAGACGTCATCTTTCATTCAACCACACCACCTTTACTTCATGACGTGTGGGCTTTTTTTAGGAATGAGACCTGACAAAGAGGTCTTTGAGACTGTAAATGCTGTCTGTCAGCTCATATAGACTAGTATGTCTGAGACATACGCACTTACAGTCATTCATATAAGTGAGAAACCATTCCCACATCTGACTGCGTTTAAGAGCGAGGGGTCCATGTGCAAGTGATGGAAATGGTAGCAGTGAGACTGGAAGCCCCTCGTAGTCCAGACATTCTTCAGTTGCTGAGGTGCCAGCTGGGACAGAACCACCTTCTTTTCACGTTCATGGAATCCAGATATCAAAATATTTACAACCCGTTAATGTTCCTCCTCAGGGCTTCTCGAGGTGGGCGAGGGAGAGGTGACGGTGTCTGGTACAGTCAAAATCTCCTCTCTTATTCACTTCCTGCCTCGTGTTTCACGTTGGCCCTCCACGTGCCTGTTCCAGGGACTCGGAGAGAAAACACTTGTTGATTGTGCAGGTTTGTGGTTTTGAGGAACGTTCGAGGGAATTTTAGGCACTTTTTGAGGAAGTAAATGATAAAGGGGGAAAATGTGAGGGGTGGATGGATCCAGCTGGTATATTGATTCTTGCTGAAGTAATCTCCAAGAAAGAGGCTACATGGAAAATACCCACCCACCCCCCAAAAAGCAGGATGTTTCTTCAGCTCCGTGTGTCATCACTCTCAAATACAACTCACATTCACATCACCATGCCAAAGCCAGCCTGTCTACAACTGTCTGAGAGGAATGCAATTTTTGGACATGCTTTTGTCTTCAGGGTCACCTTTGTGTCAGGGCACCACTTACAACTCTGTGTACATGAAGGAAATAAAGAGGGAGGACAAGAAACAAAGCATGACAGAATTATTGGTGAACTCAGCAGTAGTAAAGGGTCACAAGGGTCCAAGGAAACGCTTAAAGGGTTACTCCACCCCAAAATGAAAATTTTGTCATTAATCACTTACCCCCATGTCTTTCCAAACCCGTAAAGGCTTCGTTCGTCTCCGGAACACAATTTAAGATATTTTGGATGAAAACCGGGAGGCTTGTGACTGTCCCATTGACTGCCAAACAATTAACACTGTCAAAGCACAGAAAAGTATAAAAAACATTGTCAGAATAGTCCATCTGCCATCAGTGGTTCAACCGTAAGGTTATGAAGATACAAGAATACTTTTTGTACGCAAAGAAAAAAAATAACTTTATTCAACAATTTGTCTCCTCTGCGTCAGTGTAGCGCCTTTTTGGAGAATATCCACTTTAGGCGAACTGCGTAAGCTGTTCTGTGTCAGCCGCGCAAAACGGATATGTCTTCTACCTTTGTTTATGCTTTGATTTGAATGAAAACAGCGCAAAGTCACAGAACAGCATACGAATTGTTGAATAAAGTCTTTTTTTTTCTTTGCGTACAAAAAGTATTCTCGTAGCTTTATAACGTTACGGTTGAACCACTGATGGCAGATGGACTATTCTGACGATGTTTTTTATACTTTTCTGTGCCTTGACAGTGTTAATTGTTTGGCAGTCAATGGTTTCATTTATGTGTTCGAAAATGAAAGCGAAGCTTTACGGAGTTTGGAAATGACATGGGGGTGGGATTATGTTAAAATTTTCTTTTTTTTTTTGAGGTGGAAGTAACTGCTTGAGCTTTAACATGACCCCTGAACTCTCATTCCACAGAGCATCTCTGGGCATATTTATGTTCAACCCTGCGGATTCCTCCCAAAAGGCTGGTCTTCCATAATTCAAGAGCAGTTCTAAACACCTTGCAGACAAAGACACTAGTCAGAACAAGTCTTGGGTTCTGGGAGAACATGAGTCTTCACGTTATAACTCAGTATAGATATAAAAGCAACTTATCTAAATGTACTTAAAAGAGTAACTATATAGACTACTTAAGTCTGATTTGATAATATTCTGTGGTCAAATGTTTTTGTATAATAATAACCTCTAAATGATATATTTGACCGTTGTCCCTGACAACCAATCACTTACACTGGTTGTTTTGACTTTAAATTCTTTGGACTCTATTCCAAAGTTATGGACTTTCTTTGCCAAAATAACTTTTTTCCAAAAAATCACTCCCTGCTCTCCATTGTTTGGAAAAACAGGTAGTCTGGTGCCAAACTCACACAAACTGGCAGAATGCTTTCAAGATGAGTGTCCAGATTTTCTGACTGGCTCATAAACACTCAGATTCTAGCACTAGTTCTCAAGATACTTATTTCAGTAATAGCTATCAGGTATCATGTGTACTATTCCAAAAAAAAAGCTTTTAAAGGCATCTTCACCTCACATCTGACCCCCCCCCCCTTACTTCTTGGTTTCCTGGTTTTGAATCTAACAGCTTTCTTTGTCTAGAAATCACAACGTATCTTGAGTTTCCTACTCTTGTTGGAATGTGAGAGAAAGCCAACACCTTTACTCCTGGTGGAAAGTCCTGACCTTTGACCTCTTCAAGCTACATTTAGCATCTAAGTTCACCACTGGTGCATTCTGTTGAGTCTGACACTGGCTTGTTGACTTTAGAGTAGGCTATGCTTTGGCTGGAGGTCAATACATATTCCAATCAATCACCATGACAAGCAGAGTACAAATCATTATAAGCATTTAATCTTCATCAGGTCCTGTCTTTTTGCCTCATGAACATGACCTTACTAAAGTTAAGCAAGTTGCATATTCTCATCTGCATGTCCTGTATATACCAAGAATATGAAGTTGTGTTGGTAGGAAACATCTGCTGTAGATAAATATGTAAACAAGTTATATAATCATTAGCTGATTAATTACTGCATTTTCTTGAACTCAAAACAAGCAAAGATTTTGCATGTTCTGGTAACTACTCTACGGACCTCCGATTGTTTCCATGTGTGGTGGCAGATTGTGTGTGGTGGTGATTCATTTGATTACAATAAGCTGTTCTTCTGTTTCACTGACTGTTTACAAGAATACAAAACAAACAATTCACTCATTCATTTACCTCTGCTGTCTGTTCTGAGAGCCTGTCTTTTGCCTATATTATCAGTTTAGACAGTAAATTTGTGTCCAGCTGTGTGTTGTCAGTTATAAGTATAAAACTGTTTATGTTTCAGCGGCAGATAATATAGTGGGAAAACTGTGAAAAGGAAAGCAGTATAAACAGTTCAATTTTTGATTTATCATTCAAACAGAAATGATAGCACTAGGAGTTTCTGGTAAAAAAGTGGTGGTGATGTTACAATGCTACTGTTATTGTTAGCATGTTGCTTGGCATTTTCTACACTGTTCTGTTTGGTTGCTAGGTTGTTTAGAGAAGTATTTTAGCCAATGTCTTCATTAACACAAAAATGTGAATGTGAAAATATCTCTGCTTCTGTGAAAAATCATGAATCTACTGCACCTAAATGCAGAAAAGCTATCTTGGAAATGGACGTTCATTAAAACAAGCATTTTGTGCTTTTGCTAGAGGTCATCCAACTACAGTCTTTGAATGACTTGTCTAAACTGTTTCACAAGCCATTAAACCCAGCTAATCAAGTAGCTGCACTGCATTTATGGGCTCTGAAATAACACTAACGCTAATGTTAATGCTGAACACTACATGTTTTCAGGGTAATGTGTTTCTTTATGTCAATAATAAGCTAATATGATCAAAGCAACAAAATCGCAGTAAAACCATCTGTCATCTTCTCCTACAACTTTTAAGAGGGCCTTTAAGAGGTAATGTTTGCTGGGTGGAGCACACACTGGCTAGCTGTGCTGACACCCAGGAAAGGTAAATAAAAGCAGGCAAACAGACATTAAAACTGTGTAGTTTATATCACATAAAAAAACTGTTTTCCAGTTTTGGCAAAGGATAATATTTGTGGAAGAATTTTGTAATCCACCGCTCGTGATGCGCTAAGAATTTAGCACTGTTTGGCTGCCAGTTTCAGCTACCCTTTGTTATTTCTGACATCAAATTGTCCATTGATGAGAAAAAATGCACAAAAAGATGGACTCTTGCTTATAAAAACATTGACGCTGGAAGGAAGCCTGAGGAATCTGGGTGTCTGTCTCAGTTTAGTTCACCCTGGTGTTTGAGAATTCACTCATCTGAGCTTCACAGAGGAGCATCTGTGTCTCAGACTTCTGGTATGTGATGCAGGGAAAAGTCACGATTACACCTACCAATAGCTAACAACTTCTCACATTCATTCACAGACTGTCACCTAACCTCATACCAGGCCAGAAAAACACTGTCCCTCATTCAAATCTATTAACCAACAGTCTTTTTGCTTCTCACAATTAAAGAATTCACGCTTAACAGGTGGGATTCCATTTTGAAATCAGTCCTTCCATTAGTCAGCAGTTCCCAAAGAAGGCATCAGAGGAGAAGGCGAACGTCTCGGGGACAGGAAGGATCGGGGGAGAGACGCACAATGTGGTAAAGTCATTAAATCTTGGGGTCGTGGAAATGGAAAAGCACACCATGGGCTCTCTGATCGCTCTCAAAGGTCCGTCTTTAAACCAGCTTACCTTGGTTGCCATAGTAACATGGCAAATATACAACTATCGGTTAATTCTGGCACAGACCTTTGCATCAAAGGACATAGGGTGTGTGGACAGCTGGCACGCCATAAAATGAGAATCGAATGCTAATAAACTATTCTAGAGCAGCAAACTTTGGAGAGGAATGTGTGACCTGTGGTAGCAGACCTTCACTTCCTTTCATCCAAGAGATAATGTGACTGGGAATGTTCACCAAGAAGAAAGAAAGAAAGCAGAACCTCCACTCAGAACTGAATTTCTGGATATGACAAACATATGTGGTCATTTGTCTAAGACATAAGGCTTTTCTGGGTAGGATTCTTGGCTCTTCTGAAGGGAAACACTGTGGTTTTGATGATACAGTGTGGTTTTTGGGCGCATTGTCATTCTATGAGCTCTGCAACTTCTAAAAATGCTCTTCAAAGGCATATCTGGTCTTACTTAAACCCAATTACCACCAGCAGAGCCTTAGGCTTGGTTTACCAGCTCTGAACACACATCTGCATTGCATTTCAGTAAAGTGACTAAGCAATGTCAACCTCAGTTAGGTTAATAAACTAACATGATTACGTGAACCTAGAGTTGACGTACCGCAACGTTGTTGTTCATGGTATTGATGAACCTGTGGCCAGGGATGCGCTTCTGATTGCAAATCACCCCAACATCCTCACTGTGTCGGCAGTCTGACACCCCAAAGCCATTTGAGGGGCATTCGGCTAAAGAGTTCTCTCTTCCTGTGCAATGGACGTTGTCCAGCCAAATGTGTCCTGTGGAACAAAGAACAATTGTTGGTTTTGTCAATCAAAAGCAGATGTTATGTTTTGGATGCCATGTTGGTATCACTACCAGGCTACTTAATTCACTTAAAGGAACAGTTCAACTCACAAAATTTACTCTGTTACTCTACCTTATCTATTTCAAAACCTGTAAGAAGGTGAGTTTTTGAAGAATATTTTTAATAAGCACCATAAAAATGCTATGTTTCAACTGTTCTAAATGTCAGACTGAATGTCAAACTAAAATAATTCAAAAGTTCACTTAAAATCTTGATATTTGCCTCTCACGAATGAATTGTTCTCTTAATCTTTTCAGTGAATGTGCTGATGAAATGGACTGATTAGGTTCTCAAGATCAACTCACTGACTGACTTAAAAAGACACTTTTATGATGCATTTTGAAGCTTAAAGTGCCAGTCTCTATTCTGTCTTTAAAATTTCTCAAAGATGTCATGGACCTTTGAAGTGACTGAAGACAGAAGTTTCTCATTTGGGTGAATTATTCCTGCTTTCAGCAAAATGCCTTGGTAAACCAGCTTAAACCACTCTAGTCTGGCTAGATTTTGTTAACTTCCTTTGATTCAATATAAAGTTATCAAATATGAACCCTTCCAGAATTTCCCTTATGTATTACATGCTGCGAATGATTGTGCTTACTCGGTGGAAAGTGGAATAAGAGTGGAAGACCAGTGGTTACTCTTCCCATAGAGCTCAATCATAACCACCCACTGATTTACAATCTTTGGACAGATTTATTGAGACAAATCATCATGTTTCTATAGTAAAGAGACATAGAGATGAGATTACGTCTGCTCTTGACTTTGAATCTTGTTTCCATACTTTTTCGACTGTTTGGTATCAATTACTGCTAATGACTAAAACATGATGGATTAGCAATAGAATCCAAGAATACATGCACATAGTGAATCTTTCAATGGAACAGAAGCTTATAATACGCCATCAGAATTCTTGCCTACCTTCTCCTTGTCCAAACTTTGCAGATGGCGACCAAGCCACAGCGCCCAGGAAGCCAAGCTCTCTGCATGCAACATGAGCAGCTTCGATTGAGAAGTCATCATCACAGATAGTCCCCCATTCGTTGTTGTAGAAGACCTCCAGACGACCCTCGTAATGCTTGCGTTTATCACCCGCTAGGCGGAGTTGAATCTTAGGTTGCTGGGATTCAGATTGAGCCTGAACCAAAGCCAAGAGACTGATGATGCACAATGCAGAAGAGACCGCCATGGCTAAACTTTCACCTGCGAGAGCATTAAACAACACAAACACAAGATTAACAATGTAACATGAAAGAACCTTCACGAAACCAACTGATTAAATCTTTAAGAATAAGGCATTTGAGGTCTTCAAAAGAGGTCAAGGGCTTTCCTTCACTAATAAAGAGCATGTGTTTGACTACTCTGAACTCTGTCTATCCATGTCAGTCTTGCCCCCACCATTTCTCAAATCCTGAGGCTATAGCAGACAGATGACAGGGGTGTTTACTTTTTCCATCACTCATCCCAACCTGTCAATTAGAGGGGTTTTGTAGGAACAATACAATACAATAATTATATACAACTATACAATTATTGACACTGATGATACTGACATTAATATCTCGTATGTCTATTGCATTAAAACATCTATCTATTAATCCTGCATCAGAAAAAACTAAGCTCAGCATTTACCCAAGAACTATCAATGAATGGCAGCCAAATGGTTTCCAGGATGTTGGAGTTTATAGAAACTCCAGCACATAAGACATAACAACCCCCGCTATTCATACACATCTAACTGCCAAAACCACAAAGTGGACATTTTCACAAACAGTTAAGATGCATGTTTTATTCCCATGCATACTCATGTGGGGTAACTAAGATGTTATCTAAACATCATGATGTTAAGATTAGTTGCTGAATTAATGTTCAGGACACTCCTCCAGGTACTCATAGGTAACAGAATATCCCATTTCCTGACTGAGAAAATCCCTTTCCCTAAGGGATTCTGTTCCCAAACAAATCACTAAAACTGGCTTGTCAATGAGTCACTGCATTAATTTAATGAGACTTTAACATGATGTCATAATCACTGTTCCAAAACTGCAAGCTCAATGCTGCAGAGCAAGCTTCATCTAATTTGGTAGTTTGAAAACTTCCTGTGCGTGTGTGTGTGTGTGTGTGTGTGTATGATTGATTCCTAATTCATTCCAACCATTAATTTCACTATGATTTCAATCTTTGACATGGTCTTACTCAGTCAATATTAAAGATATCAAAGTTACATTTTCACAGAATGTTCTTTAACTCATGAAGGATGATTTTATGTAGAAAAACATGCAGTAAATCACAAAAACTGACTTTAGCTGGGTTTTCATAGCCAGGGTCACATATTCATAATAGTATACATCGATAACAATGATATGCAATGCATTAAAAGTCATTGATGTCTAAAATGTAGGTATAACTGTCTGCAAATTAAATTTTGGAATAAGTAGTTAATACAGTATAACTGTAATTACAACATGTATTCTTCAATATGTATGTGTGCACAAGTTATGTTTTGCAGTCACGTGTATTTAAAGCACAGTAAATTTTGTGATAGTTAATAGCCTATATTGTAATACATTAGTATAAGTGGTTACACCACTTGACATCACCTCAATCAATAAATAAAGTAGGCTATTTCAAAACCATTATAAATACAAAGAGTGCATTAGTACGGACATGACAGTATATTTTTCAAAGATTTTTTTTTTCATTATGCCGCCTTACAGCGGTTTATATCGGCTAAAGTTATGTCAAACATTAAAGACACCCAACAGAACAACTCCGATGTCAGCATTCCAAGACACATTCAGTAAGCTATATTAGCGTTTTAAAAACAATTTGATTTAAAAATAAATGATTATATAGGCTACTACATAGCCTGTAATTCTGAACGGCGCCATAAACGTACCTCAGAAATCGTTGTTGCTGTGAAGTATCAGTGTCTTCCAAGTTACACCCGCAGCTGGATTCAGCAGCGCTGATTCTCTCTATATATCGTGCAACACTTTTAAACGAGTTTCACCGCCTCCCACCAGCACTGCAATCTGAAACCAGCCATCACTACCACATTATGAAAGTTACAGACGCCCCATGTGTCTGCTGCACATGACTGACGTCATGCTAGGGATGCCCTGTAGCCCCGCGTGCGGATTCACATGCAGCAGTAATGCTTACTTTTCCATGGTTATTGGAAACAGACAGTCAGATGTACAGACAGCTTAACAGATATTAAGTCGAATCAGACAGACCATCAACATTTTAACTGGTCATTTATTAATTTATTCATTAGTTTAGCAGATGCTCATTTGAGCTCATATACAACAAGAGATGAACACCAAATCTAAGCAGTGTTTATTTAACCCCTGTATGTGTAACAGCAAAAACACAGATTATTCTGCCGCCCAACAGACAAAAGCTCATCTATCAGTTACATTAACACCTTCACTCCATCATTTATTCATGTATTTATGTTACATGCATGACTAAAGGTCTCTGTGTTCAGGTTTACAGGGAACTGAGAGCCAGTCTAAGCAGCAGGACCCCCAGCAGCAGGACGGGGCTGGAGCTCAGGCTCATGGCGGTGTTGTGGTGCTCCCCATGGCTGTGGGACCGGTGAGGGCCGTTACAGTCGTCGTTGAAGCAGCATTCCAGCTTCATCTCCCCATTGCTCATTTGAGACTTGTCACAGAAGGACTTGTAAGCGCATGACTTCATCACTGAGTCTGTGGTGAGGAAAACACATGGTGGATTTAGAGGTGCACTACAAATCAACACTTACAAAAACATCTGCTCAGGCCAAACATTGCTGGAGGATGCGTCAAATAATCCATGTCTGGTTTGCACATTTGGTTGAACGTGTGTGCAACCCAGCAGAAGCAGTCAGGGCCAGATTTACACATAGGCATTCTAGGCACGTGTCTATGCTCACTCGTCCAGAGGGGCCCAAACACAATGAAGATATATAATGTTTTTTGTTATACGATCTATCTACAAGAGTAAAAGAACCATTGTAAAAGAAGACATAGAGCAAATAAATATAACAAACAATACAACACACATGAGATTTCAAGACAGAAACATGACGAATGTCTTAAAATAATTTAACTGAACAATGTCTTGAGGTGTGGATGTGACTCCAGGCCTTGGTAATGTGGCCATGATGCTGCCTATTAATGGAACGGTCATTCAATTTTTATTGACTGAACGCAAGCGCTTATTGTGATAGAAAACTCTGTAACAGTTTCCACTGATTACAAATTATTTCTGTTTGCCGGGGTGGTAATATTATACAGGTCTATTAATAAGGAAGGGGGGCCCAAAAAATTGTTTTGCCTATGTCATGATAAGAGGTAAATCTGGCCATGGAAGCAGTATTACGCAGTAGTGATGAGCGGGGCTAGTTGTCACAAGAGTTGTGTCTCATTAACTGCAGGTGAGTCAGAAGACAAAATGCATAAATGTTTGTTTTCTGAGCAGTGGTTTTGTATAAGGGTTTCAAACACAGCCTTAAATCAGCATCCTTTTTATAAATTCAGTCTCCCAAATGAAATTTTCATATACTATTCATAAACCCTTAACCATGGTTTTATTATAGTAAAAGTGACTTTTTTTATGTATTGACTATCATTTGTATAACCACAGTTGTTGTTTTTTTTGTTTTTAGTGGCTAGTAAAACCATGGTTAATTTTTATAATGGAATATCAGGTTTATGCAAGTTGTTATGTGTTTTACATGATAGAAATATATTATTACGTACAAAACAAAAATGTATCTATGCCCTAACTATAAAATTTACTTTTATTTTTAGCTAAATGTTTATTAGTCAACCCTATAGGCCTACTTTTTGATAATCTGTATACGTTTTATTACACATCGGTGAATTCTTTGTTTAATCGCTGATTCCCAGCAGCTATACGAGTTTATCTTTAACACACAGGATTTATTTTTTGAAAACTTGTTTCTTTAATGTTTAAGTTTTACTAAACTTGCCTTTAATCTTTACTGTTTAATGACAGGTTCTATTTTGACAATTAGCCTAACTTACTTTTCATTGCGGATTTGCGTCACAAGCAATATTCCGCAATAACGGTTAGGTTTATTTGCAACCAAGTCTTTAAGGTGTGTGTCTACAGAAATTGTCTTTCTAAATATAAAAAAATAAAATAAATAAACTGGAGTCAAACATGTGACAACTAGCCCCGGTCTCCCTTACTATGTTAAACTGAAACACAACCCAGACATAGGGCCGGTTGCATAAACTAGTCTAACTAGACTAACTAAAGTTAGTCATCTAATTTATTTTCTTCAAGACTGGTCATAACTTTTTAAATAAAGGTAGATTGGTCTTATTTGTATTGGAAAAAGTAAGACTGATTACCCCTTGGCAACTGCTAGCTGGTCAAACTAGTTCCTAAGGCACAGTCTTAACATGGTGGTTAAGTTCATGCAACTGGCCCCTGGTCAGGAGTTATGTCACCCCCAAGTGTTCAACATGCAAACTGCAGTATGAATCACCATATGCATGTGCATGTACTCACTGGGTCCTGTGATGGTAGAGCAGGCATCTGAATGAGCAGGACACACAGTCGAGCCTTGCCGGAAACACTCGTCCAGGTTATTCGCTACACAGGTGTAACACTTCAACCCCTCACCTTCACACGCCGGACAAGACAACACAGCTGATCTGAGATTAAACCACTTCAAACTTGAAACAGATGCTATTAATCATTTCACAAGGACAGTGGGAAAATAAAATTATTTATGTTTTGCTATCTGCTGTTACTATATAGGAATTGCTGCATTGCAAAATATATATAAAATGAGATTTTAATTATTGTAGGTTACATCCTTATTACATATTTAATACATATTATAAACAACAGTAGTAGTAATAATAATAATAAAAAACTTTTTTGTAACCATGTATAGCCTACACAGATTTCTCATGTGTCACAAAAACGGAATATTTGATTAATACGTTACCATTTTTGGATAACACTTTATTTTAGTGTTACATGTACTTATTATAGTATTAACTGTAAATTATGCATAGTTGCATCCAATAACCCAAAAAGGTACTTGATTGTATAATTACACTGTAACAAGAGTTACACTTTATTTTAAGGGGTCCTTGTTAAAGTGTAATTATACATTTAAGTTCTGAGTAATATTAATTAACAATACTATATGGTTAGGATTAGGGTTTGGCTACTTGAATGTAATTATGCATAATTAATTGTTATTATAATAGTACATACATGTAATGTGTAACAAGGACACCTTAAAATAAAGTGTTACCAAATAAAGCATAACCCACTACTGTAAGTATTTTTTGTAAAATCTCAGTTACAGGAGTATTAACTCTTAAAGTAACGGCAGCATTAAATTAATAACCATAACATGATATGAAACTATTTTGATAATGTTTATTTGGATTTTTTTGGTACTATAGAGGTACTCACTGTGTAGTACAGCGGCGAACAGGACCAGCGTGGCGAGGAGAGTCTTCATGTTGAGGAGGTTGTATTAGAAAAGTGCTGGGACAGTGTGGAAGTCTTAACTACAAAATACCTCAGCACCTCTCCATAATCCTACAGTGAGCATCCATCACATGAGCATTACACCGGCTTAACACACACTACGCATCTGCGCAAGCAACAGCAAACCAGGGGAGATGGAGGATGAAGGGGGTTGCACCAGTGAAAAGGGGAAATGATTTATGATCTGGATATTTCAATATAGTTTTAACGCCGATTTCCTTTTTAAATTTAGTGCAAGACTTATGCAAATCAAGTATACTTACCAGAAGGCCACAAAATGGCTACTTTCACCAATCGTTTTTATCTGTGTACAGTATATTTTCATATTTTGTGTATTTGCAGCACAACACTGTTTTGATTGAATTCACTGCAATGTATCTGTCCTCAACATAAGGACAATCTGTCTGAGTGCATATATTAATATCCAGTCTACCCTGTCACCAGATATCCCTCTTAAGAAGAGATTAGCTGTGCAACACACTCACAATGTGAGAATCATTTCTACAAACTGATACTATTACTACCACATGCATATGTGACAGTTTACAGGTCCCATAAGTTACATTATTTAATACATTACCTAACAACAAGTAATACATTTGTTAGAGTATGTGTTCATCTTTGTTAATGTTAGTTAATAAAAATATTAGTGCTGTCAAATCGATTAATCGGGATTAATCGCATCAAAAAAGTTGGTCTATACATTATGTGTAAGTATTGTGTATATGTACAAATACACATACACGATATATTTAAGAAATATATATATATGTATATGCGTATATAAAATATATACATTATGTATACATATAAATATACACAGTACACACACATATATTATGTAAAAACAAACTTTTATTTTGGATGACAGCACTAAAAATAACTCTTAATTTTTAGTTCATGTTCATCTCAGGTCCATTAAATAATATTAAGAGAAACAACTTTTAATTTTAATAATACATAGCAATTATTGAAATTAATATTAACTTGAATTAATAAATGCTTTAGAACTTTTATTGTCAGTTCATGTAATGTAGTTAACTAATATTAACAAATGGAATCTTACTGTAAAGTGTTGTTAACCAATATTTATATGAAATTCAAAACCAGTGTCATCACGCGATTTTTTAAAATTTTATTCAGGGAATGCATTTATGCACAAAATATATATTAGTCAATGGGATTTCTGTGCAACTCTCACTTTCTCTTCCTCTTTACAAACATTAATAACACAATAAAGGAACATCTTGTCATAAAAATATACACAGGTCAGTGAGTACTGTAAAGAACACCAACACGCTCTTGAAACAACAACATGACAATTTACAGGCTTGACTTCTCCACACGACCCGTTAATGTTTGGCACATGGATAGCGGTTTCATTTGGCAGTTGGTTATTCTGAGCTGAAATATTGCATAAGATAGCACAAAGGAATTGTGGGTAAAAAAAAGAGAAGCAACAGCCAATAGAAAGCATCACTTCAGCGTTAGGCACATTCTTTAGCAAGTCTGGCAAAAGATTGTCAATTCTTGAAATGACTTCATTGAATGTTTTGCAAATGATTCGGTCCGTTCGACACAGCACAGTTAGAGTGTAAACTTGTGATAAACTCTGTACTTCATGCAGACTTTGAAACCAAAGTAATTCAATAATAAAAGAAAGTTTAAGTGCTTTCAGTTAGGTTTGCTTTTGTGCTGTAAAATTCTGCAAGCAAGCATTTGATTGGATGATTATGATCTCATGGCTAGAAATAAGTCACCCATCAGAACATCTAGTAACACCAGAGCTCACTTAATATGACAAATTATGATAATTTGGCACCTAAACACACAGAGAGTAAGAAAACAATGGATGGCACTACAACCGTCTACGAACTCTCTTCAACAACAGCTTTGAATATGCTAAAAGCTACTGAGTGAAATAATATTCCAGGTTCAGTACGAGTTAAACTCGACAGCATTTGTGGCAGAATGTTGACTACCAAAAAACGTCATTTTGACTCATCCCTTCTTTTCTTCGGAAAAAAGCAAATATTGAGGCAATGGTGAGGCCCTTACAATGAAAGTGAATTGGATTTAAAAGAAATATGCAGCTTCTAATTTCATAAAAGCACTTAGATTAATTTGTCTGCTGAAACTTGCATATTATTTGAGCTCTAAAGCTAATCAAATCATAATTTTTAGGGTTTTAGTGTTTAAGGCTTTATGTTTTAATGGCAACAAAGTAGTATTGTGTTTAGTAATTGTATTTAACTTTACACAAAAAAGGTTAGCAAGCAATTCTTCACACTAAAATCATGTTAACATGCATATTGTGTACATCTTGTGGCTATACTGTTTAAATAGTGAATATTGTAATGTTTATATTCATGTTCACTTCCACTGTGTAAATGGCACCTCTGCTAGGACTTCTGTCATCCAGATTTTTGTGGGTTTTTTTACAGACACATTTTCATGGTAATCAACATTAAACCACCAGTGCTATCAACTTGTACTGAACTCAGAACATTCCTTAAATTTATATCAGAAGCTCTAATATATAACCAAATAATTACACAGGTTACAGTACTTTCCAAAGCAAGTTGTAAATAATACGATTTGCTCCCTCCGTTACAAATAGCAGCAGTGCGATCATGTAAACTACGAACAAGGCCAATGACCCTCACCCCATGTCTGTTTCTTTACACCTGAACACACACCCAGAGGCTCTCCCAAACACTCATACACACAGCTGCCATAACAGCCAACAGAAATCAGATCAGAATCAGATATGTGGGTGGTTTTTCCCACCCACTTCAAGAAACCTGATACCACTAAATATAGCTGCAAGCCCAACATCAGCACTTTATGAATCTGTAAAAACATTTGGGACTCTTTTATTTGATTCTTCAGCTCATATCTTGTTTCTTCCAGTGCCTGAGCCAGACCCATGGAAAAGTGACTCCTTTCCAAAAAGGAAAAAAAAAAACAATGGGAGATCCAGAGGTGTTCTTGGTCAGGGTGGGTTTGGGTCAGACAGGGCAATATAAGCAGATTCTCCTTCCTCTTAGTCCGTGGTACCCAATTTTGCAATGAGCTCATCACAAATCTTAGTAAGCTCTTCCATCTCTTGATTCTGGAATAATAATGCGGATTTTAAATAATGTTTTCTTGGATTGAATTGATGTTATATTGCATGTGAATGTGTGAGAGTTTACCTTCTGTTCGAGCGCCCGCTCCAGGGACTCTGCCTTCATCTGCTCTTTTCTCAGGCTGGCGTTCAGCGCCACGCTCTCCGCGTTGGCCTTAGATCGCACTTGAGCTATTTCCTCATTCGCTCTAGAAAAACATATGCAGGTCAGAGATCAATCAATAAGAGTAAAATACATTATATTATTACATTAGGTTACAATTAGACTGATGTATATCGCTCTTACTTGTCAAGTTTCTCCTCTGCGTGGATTTTGAGGGTCTGATAACGCTGTTCCTCCTGCCTCACGCGTGTGAGGTAGTCCTGAGCACACTTTTTTAGTACTTCCTCATTCTGACAAGAGACCAGCAGAAACATCAGTGCATGTCCAGAGGAATCATTTATATAGTCAGCGTTTCAGACACTAAAGAGGATATCTTACCTTCTTAAAGCCCTCAAGAACGGTCTTCATGTTTTCGTAGCGTCTAAACAGGTCAGAAAGCGAGCGTTCCACAGAGTTGAGGTCAGCGAGGGCCTGATCTCTCTCCATAGTTATCTGGTGGACGCTTTTCTGAGATCCTATGTTCTTTCGCTGCTCATCTTCTGTATTGGGAAAAAAAGCCAAACATAAAACATTTCAACTTAAAATTTATATTCAGAATTTTATTAAAACAGCTCTGAGAGGTAGGTCACTCACCTATCATTTGAGCTACCGTCTTCTCATACTCATCCACTATTTTCCTATGGTAAAATCAGTAAATAATGTTAGAATGTTTCATTGTTGGGACTGTACTGTGCAGGCATTAAACTTGTGTGTGCATAAAACCATCCCCAGTGCATTCTGGGAAGGGTTCTAACCTCATTTCAATAACCTCCAGTCTACTCTCTTCGTATTTCCTCTTCCACTCATTGGCTTTGATCTCTTTGGCAATTATCTACAGGTACAAAAAACATGCAATTTTATAAACAGTCCATTACAAGTTGACATGCTTTTTAATTTAATTTACAACTACATTTAAATAAAAAAAAAAACATTTAAAAATGTAAATTTAATTTAATAATAAAAATAAAATTATTATAAAATGGTAAAAAGAATAGTTAATTATTAAACAAATTAAAATTAAATCCAATTTAAACATTTATTATAATTTTTATTATATTTATTTGTTATTTAATGGTTCTATATGTGTTTATATGTACTATACATTGTAACAGGACTGCATTCTCAAAACAGTTTAGACACAGGGCAGATGTTGGTGTTACCTCTTCTCTGATCAGCGTGAGCACCGCTGCTTTATCTATCTCACTGAGAGGAATTGAGTCCAGCCCTGGACTCATCTTCACTATGGTCTCACTGTCTGAAGAGCTCAGAGTCTGACTATTACACAAACTCTCACTCTGCAGAATAAACACAATCAGAGAAAAGATTTACAAAGCATTTCATTTTGAAAGACGCTTTTTCATTCTTTATGTTCTTAACAATAATAACAGTTCTATATGGTAACATATAATACCAAATTTTTCAATGAGACGAAACAATGACTACACTCTTTCCTCTGACCCAGTTATTAGCTTGCCCTTGGGCAGATTAAGGCCTGTGGACATCATAATCCTCTTAATAGGTTTATAATTATGAATCCCTGTCAGGCAGATAAATGGCACCTCTGCTAGGAATTCATGTGTTGGAGGTAGTCATATATATAGGAATGACTTGAATATCTTATGCCATATCTAATAGACACTAACAAATCAGAACTCACAGGAGAGGAAAGGTCCTTCTCATCAATCTGGTCTGTTATGCCCACTGGCAGATCTGATTGAAAAGAAAGGCAGATTATTACTGGCTTGAACCATTTCCTATGATTTTATAAATAGTTTTGTTGTTGTTACTTTGCAAGTGGATAAAGATTTCTGAAAAGATTAAACAGTATAAAGTATTTAAACAGTTTATAACAACCTCTCTGTGGCTTAAAAAATAAGATGATATTAAAATAATTCATAAAGTAGCCAATAGAGGGCAGCACAGGCTCTAGTAATGGACACTTAAGATCAAACACGCTATGCTGCGTTCAGTTCTTCTGCATTTATCTACACATAATTACACGTTTGAAAAAAAAGAAAAGAAATGAAAACAAAAGACATGTCTTTATGCAGGTATTAAAAGTCCTCATTCAGGTATCGACAGACAACAATAAACGGCATTCGCAACGAATTTATATTTGTAATATCATGTACATCCCATGAAGGGCGGGACTTCATTGTATCTACTGTGATTTGATTGGATCGTATGAAGGCTATGCAATGATCTTATTGGTTAATATTATTTGCTTCCCGCTCGCGCAGCCTTAGATACGACATCAGCTGCAAAATATAAAAAAAAGTACTAGTTTATGAAGCTGATAAATTTACATTTTTAGAAAAAACTATGACAACAAACATCCTTTTCTTTAGAATAATATGTGTTTTTGATTTCACGTCGTCTTTAAACAAGGTAATCAGGACCTTTTTTTTTTTCAACATGTGACAAAGAACACAATCTTGCCTAATCTAATTGCTCTCTGGTAGCTCAAAAGATCCTATTTAAAATGTAATAGGAATAACAGGACCGTCTGCAACTGTTTTTGTTTACTGGGCAAATTAATATGCCAGCAGAACAGAGGGCTGTTCTTTTTTTCCTGAAGGAGAGAGAGAAGCAAGCAGAACAAGTAAGTCTGTTTCTCATTCATAAGAGTTCAGTGTCTGCACAATGCCCCAAACTGTCCGATCTAACAGAGCGGTGCTTGTTACACCTCATTAGGGACATATTGCCCCAGTCTCTAATGATTATTGATTTATTATCTGAGAATAAGCACTGCTACAATAGAGTAGACAGAGCAGAACAAGCCCACAACTTCCCCCTCACCGTCTGCAGTCTTAGTACAAGTAGTTGTTTTGGTGCAGTCTGAAAACTCCTCCGGCCCGTCCTTCTGGCCCATGACAGTGGAGGCTAACTTCTCCTCATCTGTGGCGTGATGGACGCGGTGGGGCAGTTTAGACGCTGGATCTTCCTGCTCGTCTTTCTCCTGTAGATAATGTTATAGACTTGATTTATAATGTTTATACTTCACAGATTTTGCACTGATGGTAAACAGAGATTTTTTTTCTCCATACAAAATAGCACTGAAGTTCAGCTGTGAACAAGCCAGATATTTGAATAGTCTAAAAAATTTGTCATAGCCCCTCAGACTTTGTTCTTCTCATAGAGTGTTAAATTCTCTGGGACAAAAGAACAGGCGGATGTGGTGACCTGCTTTGGGAACTGCATTCTGTTTCAGTTTGTGTTGTGCACATACACACATACACACACACACACACACACACACACACAGACAAAACAATGATGCACACTAGTGTCCTAGTTCAGAGGCGGCAATAATATAGAGACACTGTATTTGAAGAGGAGGGTTTGTTCAGAGAGGGATACTGGGAGAGAGAGAGAGAGACAAGAATGAGGGAAGGAGTGAGGGAACAAGGAGGAGGATGTTTGCTGAGTCACTGCAGTAATCACAAAGTCCAAGACAATACAGCAAATCTAGAGGCTTTGTTTATAATATATACTTATGTTATGCTTTCACAGTCATGTACATACCCACAAACGCTTACAAGATGCATACAATTTGCAATTGGACAACGTAGAAATGATACCTGATTGCAGACATCCAGGACTAAGGACTGATTCTCATACTTCTTTACTTTACATGAGTTCCTGGAGAAAAGAATATCGACAGAATCAGAATATGCAACCAAGAAACATTGAAACTACTTTTATTGTATTGATAGCAGTAATACCGATAGTATCAGAGAGACAGATATATCGATGTGGCTGATTGGACAACATTAGGTTATATTTTGTTCTGGTTTAGAATATGTTTTCAATGCACAATGCACATTTTATTTTTATTTTTGAACCATTTTCAAGTAAACTTTTAAAAACATATAAAGAAAAAAATTATTTCAGCATATGTATTTTCTGTTTCTGTACGTATCATTGAAAGTGCACATATTTTGTTTTTCATTACCATCAGTCCCAAAAAATTATGTGCACTAATATCAGACAAAAATATAATTATGTACACTAATATCAGATAACCGTGTTGTCACTCAGTACTCAATACAGTTCTTGATAAACCCATTATTTATCAGTATCATACTTTTTTAGTTTGCAATAAAAATAAATAATGGGTTTTAAATATGCCTGCAAATATGGTAGTTATAAGTAATAGTTACACAATGGCACCGGTAACCAAAAACATTAGCTTTTCACGAGATGCTGCATCCACGCCAACAGGTGTCCAATACAAGACCACTGTTGTATTAGCCTCAAAACATTTAAATTGCCTTATATTCTATGTAATCTATACAAGCTATGCAGAATTACCTTGGCTAACCAGTCTGTTTTCTAGGTATTGGCATCTATTGAAAAACTCAGAAATAGCAGTGTTTAAATGAATAAACACTGAGAATACTATTTACAATCCAAAGACTGATGTGTGCTTTAAAACACTGTTTAGTAAAGAGACCATCTGTATATTGGCCACCATAAGAGAGTCAGATGTGAAAATCACTACAAAATGCCCATGGAGTAAATCAATTCTGTCTGCCAGACAGTTAGAATACAGTAATATAAATAAGCAGACCTTCTGTTCTGCCCTAGTTTGTTTAGAGGACTGATTCTGTACATGATTTGGAGCCAGAGGGCAGTTCAGTCTTCCACAGAGCTCATGACATGCAATGGGACAGAAGAGATAACCGCCAAAATACAGGAAAGGAGGGCAGGAGAGGATACTTACAATAGAAAACAGAGAAACCGCACTTGCTCAGTGGTCCTGAGGACAGTTTGACAGAGGAAGGGACAGGGGAGGGAGGAAGCAGACACAGAGAGGAGGGGATGTGGAGAGGGGATGTGCCGTAAGACATTAGAGGGCAAGATTGAAGCATGAAGAAAACATGTAGGAGTGATTTTAAGCTTCCTGAGTTTCACAAACAAATAGGAGTTAGTTTGAAGAGGGGATGCCATAGTTTAGCGGAAAGTGGGAATTGTATACACTGGGACAGTGTAAACAAGACTACCGTAAACTTTATGACTGTAAACTACGTATGAAAAACAATTGTGCCACATGAAAGATGCATGATTAGACAACAACTGAGATTTTGAAGAGAAAGGGTAGCATACCAACAGTAAAAAAAACACAAAAGGTGTGACTGATAATGTTTAGTAGGTGAAAATTGCTTCTTTTTGCTTATTTTATGCATGACATTTAGATACAGATGCAAAAGAAAGCCACAGATGCAACACACAACATACTTTTTGTCTCCCTGTCTAGCATTATTTGCCACTCACGTGATGATCCTGTCTTTGTTTTTCTTCGGAGACTGTCCTCCTTTCTTCTGCTGCTCCACAGTTCCCTCTGATTTGTGTTTGTCTGTAAGCTTCTCCGTCGTTGGTTTAATCGTGTCACTTCCACCTAAGGTCTTTGATGGCTTAAAAGGATCAATGGAGTCATCGAAGTTACCAGGGTCAAAATTATATGATCCTTTAGGAAGTGTTGGCGAGTTAAGTTTACTGTTTTCACCAAAAGGATTAAAGTTGGGATCATCCCACTGACTTGGGTCAAAGTTGTAGGATTTTTTAGGAATAGGAATATCATCAACGTTTATGGGAGCAACGTCCTCAGATGGTGGTTGGTCTTGTTCTGATGACGTCTCCGGTGGTGGAGCTGCTGTTTCTGCAGCTTTTGGTCTCTGTTTTTTTGGAGCAGTCAGCTTGCTGATTGTCTTCTTTCCAGACTTCTTGGGTGGAGGTCTCTTTGCTTCGGCATCATCAAGTCCAATCTCCAACATTACTGGCTGAGCAGGCATTTCGTCCGTCAACTCTGATTTAGGAAGACTGGCATTGGCAGGCGGAGAGTTCTGTAATTTGGACCCTCCAGTCGCGAATGGATTTATGGCATCATTAAACTGATCAGGGTCAAAGTTGTAGCTCCCCTTTGGAAGTATCGGAGGATCGTCATCCACCTCGTTGGGGTCTACACCATTCAGTGGGGCCTTTACTTTGAGGGAAGGAGGTCTAGGCTTGAGGGACTTGGTCTGTGGTTTGGAGGTTGGCTCTTCAATGTGACCATTGCATGTGTTGGTCTCATCTGTTGTTCCGGGTTGGTCCACATCCATGTCAGCAGAGGAAGGTTGGTTCCTGAGTTTCAGAGTTGGGCTTGGGTCCACACTGCTCTGCCGCACCACCGGGGCAGGTGCATCCTCAGGAAAGCTCTCGTCCAGGGTCAGGTTCTGGGTTTTGGTTGTGATGGAGGTCAACTGATTTACTTCTGGGAAACCTGTCAAGAGTAGAAGAGGCAATTATTTGTCTATGATCTACAAAATGTATAGAATTATCCTATTGAAATACATGTATGCAATAGTATGTTACAGAATACTGCAGTATATTCATCAAACACCATTTTTCTTGTTATTTCAGGGTGTTTTTACTTTTCCTTTCATTTGTTCTTAGAGCACATAGAGTATGCTCTATTGTTCAACCTATGGAGGACATTTAAAGAACAGACTTCCTTGCGACAGAAAAGACAGGAAATGCTTCGCTCAGGATGCTAAGAGCTGAACAATAGTCTTTTCTTCCCTGTCTCCAACAGGCATAAAAAAACTAAACAGCAGAACTTCAAGCAACAATCAAACATAAATGTGGGCTAGCCCATTTTAGATGTACTGGAAAGAATACTGACATTTTTCTGCTATGAAACAAAGAAAAACTTCCTCAACAACTGTAGCAATTCTAGATACTCTAGATCAGGGGTGCCCAAACTCGGTCCTGGAGGGCCGGTGTCCTGCAGAGTTTAGCTCCAACTTGCCTCAACAGACCTGCTGGCAAGTTTCTAGTATGCCTAGTAAGAGCTTGATTAGCTGGTTCAGGTGTGTTTAATTGGGGTTGGAGCTAAACTCTGCAGGACACCGGCCCTCCAGGACCGAGTTTGGGCACCCCTGCTCTAGATTGAAACACTAGACATCTACATGTGAAATTGTGTCAGCACACTTAAAGTAGCCATTTTGAAACACTTTCCATTGACAAACAGTCCTGCTGGCAGTTATCACTGAGTTTTGATGCAATAGCCTGTTGCTAAGAGACAGGAAGAGACAGTCTATTTATAAATGAGATGTATGACTTCGCTCTGACCTCCAATTGAGACAGCTTTAAGAAATACTAGCTGTTATCTGTTCAAAATATTTACATGCAAGAAAGAACATGTCCAGTGATGAGGAGACCATTTCACACAGTTGAATTTGTGAATTCAGTTAGTGCTCCAATACAACACGAGTTTGAGTTTGGTTGAGGGATATTCTGTAAACGGAAGGTTGCAGGTTTGATCCCCACAAGGACTAAGCCATGAGTCTTAACTGTTCTCTTTAGTAAGGCACTTAACCAAAGATTTCTCCAGGGCATTGACCTGTAAAAAGTTCTTAGCACTGTTCTAAGGTAATATAACGTGAAAATCACAACCAATTACAACTTTTAGGCTAGTAGCCAAATGTTTTAACTGTAACACAATGGTTTCTACTGGATGTCCAAAAGGAGGAACTTGAGTTTTACCAACTATCATTTTAGGGAACTAGCTTTACATGTATGAAATTAAAACAACTTCAGCCTTTAACATTGTAATGATAATATTTCACTCACAGACCTTCCATAAGTCCTCTCCAATGCCCACGCCCAGTCTTCCTTCTGATTTTGCCAAGTTCTAGCTTTCTCTTCCTCTTTGTGACTTTTTGTACACATCTGGTACTACACTGTCCTTCAGTGTTAAATGAGATGGCAGACAGCCCTTGTCATCGAGGACGCAAAAACACTCTGATCAGCACTTTTAAAGTGTGACTGCTCTTGTCATCACTTCCAGAGGTCAAAGCTCCTCCTTAAAATCCATACTGTAAGCTAATTTCTGCAATGTATAAACCTTTTGACAGATATAAGCCATGTCCCTATACATTTTATGTCCTCTTTTAAGAACAGGAAGCTCTACAGGTTTTTTTTACTATCTGTCAATTTAGGGCCTTGTAATTCATTCATATTGGGTGGGTAACTGAAATGTTAAACGATTGTACTCAAGGTGTCTGCTAAATGCAGCCATATCACCCTGTAGCCCAAGACCGGTTGCCCACTGAAGCTAAGCAGGGTTGAGCCTGGTCAGTACCTGGATGGGAGACCTCCTGAGAAAACTAGGTTGCTGCTGGAAGAGGTGTTAGTGAAGCCAGCAGGGCTCACCCTGCAGTCTGTGTGGGTCCCAACACCCCAATATAGTGACGGGGACACTATACTGTAAAAAGCACCGTCCTTCGGATGAGACATTAAACCGAGGTCCTGACTCTCTGTGGTCTTTAAAAAATCCCAGGATGTCCTTCGAAAAAGAGTAGGGGTATTACCCCGGCATCCTGGTCAAATTTGCCCATTGGCCTCTGACCATCATGGCCTCCTAATCATCCCCATACACTGATTGAGTTCATCACTCTGTCTCCTCTCCACCAGTAAGCTGATGTTTGGTGGGCGTTCTGGCGCACTATGGCTGCCGTCGCATCATCCAGGTGGATGAGGAGATACCCCCCCTTGTATGTAAAGTGCTTTGAGTGTCTAAAAAAGCGCTATATAAATGTACCGAATTATAATTATTATTATAAATGAAAGATTGCTAAAATTCAGGCTACGAAAGCAACAGTTGCCATTTGAACATACAATGCCAGTGAAGGAAAATCATCAGGCACAATGTGATTGGTTTTGCAACCAGCGCTAGTGGCTGTGACTTGAGCTTTCTCTTTGTGGTGGGAGTGTGATGCCTCAACAATGTTTATTTCATCAAAACAGTAAAACCTTGGTATGGACAGCATGAGCTAATAAATTCAAAACACAAATGCTTCATCTCCACCCTGTTGAGAGACATTTCAGAGCGTTTTTGATTATATAACAGCACTAAAATAATAAGAACACTCATCCCAGGAAAATGCATAATGCTGTCACAACATATTAGTCAGTTCCGTCTTAAAGATACAGCACACAACATCCATAAAAATGAGACTGTACATGACCAAGCATGTTCTAGAGTAGAAAAGGCAATTATACAGTAAATAATGAGTGTTTATTTTTTAGTGATACACTCTGACGTCAAGAAGCAACGGATGTCAGCAAGAGTTTATATCTGACTTTACATTGAAGGTGCAGCAGGATTTAGTGCCTGGGGTGGAGACAACACAATAAGGCTTGTGTTTACATAACCACA
This sequence comes from Tor tambroides, assembly GCA_021397915.2. NCBI lineage: Eukaryota > Metazoa > Chordata > Actinopteri > Cypriniformes > Cyprinidae > Tor > Tor tambroides. The sequence goes on from JAFVLL020027336.1 coordinate 90,593, forward strand.
AATTCTGGCTAAAGCACTGCTAGCCATGAAAATGTGTGTTCCAGAAGGCACAGCACTGGCGCATATCTGTACAGCTGTGAGGATGAGGATGTGGTGGAAACTGGATTGTGCTCTGCTGCTCTGCCAGACTTTTACTGTCTGTCTGCTCAAGCAATCCAAACCACGACACGTAGCCTTGGAAAAGCTTCCTGTATTTGCCTAAAGCAAGCTGAGGAAAACTTTCTCACAAAACTGACTGAAAAAGCTACAATTTTTTAAAGCATTTATTCCTGTGAGGTATAACAATTGAGCTTCCAGAGATTAGGGTTAGGAAGGGAACCAAGAGAAAAATTAAATTTTGAATAAGCTAGCAAGCCTAGCTCAGTTTCAGTGAGTGCAAATGTATGTGTCTGTGTGTGGCATTTAGAGCAAAGAACTAAATCACATGATGTTCTTTGCTGTGAGCCTTTGACCTTGTCCATTGATAAACGTGCTCTGAGAGGAGCAGGCACTTTTGTTCAATTCCAAACTCCTGAATTCCAAGCTGTGCGCTTTTCCCACACTGGGTCAGGGGCCTCTCTTTACCCAAACCCCTATTTTCCAACCTCAAAACCTCCTCCACTCAATTACAAAAACATAACTAATACTGTCTGCACTGTTTAAAATCAGGCTGAGGTCAAAATGCACTGATGCCTTTGAATCTTTGCAGCGCAGACACAAACTTTTCATCCTCACCTATGAAACCACTGGAAGACTTCTTTAGAGCTTCTCCCAGAGACTAAAATAAGATTTTAGATGAAAAACAATAGCAAGATGCATGTGTTTTCATGCATTCACTTAACGGTAGTGACAAGTCAAATTTTAGAGCATTTATAAGATTTTAATGGGCAGATAAATTCCTCCAAAAAGTCTGGGGAAGTGCAGCTGTTTTGAGTTAGTGATATGGTACACTCCCCTGAATTTGGACACGTGTCTGATGGCAGAGAGGAAAATTTTAAGAAAACAATGCAAGCTTTTAAGTAAAAGAAACTGTTCTGGATAAGGAACTGGAATGTCAATCTATGTGCTTGTCAAAATCATCAAATTTACTGTAGAAGACATTAGGCGCGTTTCCATTACAGATTTGCGCAAAACTTTAGTGATATTTTATAAATGTCGATAAAAAAGTATTGTGAAATGACGGCGTTTCTATTAACCAGTGTTATGCGACTAAAACGTAACCTTTTGCCTCTTGCGATAAGTTATGGCAACGGATTTTGGTGGGATTTTGGCTATATTCAAGGAGGCGTATGCGTGTATCTTTAGAGAAGCAGCAAGGAGAGCCGCTTCAGAAACGTGTGGCACGGCTGGTATAAACAAGCATTGACTAGAGTAGCCGTGGTCAGCTTCAGTGGCCATATCAGAGCCACACTGCACCGCTGATGTGTGCAGTGTAAATTGTCTAAGCATTAATGGCAGGGAAAGCCCCTTATACTCGAGAAAGGCAACGTATGAAGTGTTTCTTGGAGGTTATAGTACATTGAAGAGTGATCATATGACTTTTTACATACGCCATTTGACCTGTAAATGTGGAAAAAACGTTTCCATTGCAGTTTTGCAAAATATACTTTTTTCGAATTGCCTGAAAAACCACTTCATGCGAGCGTAAAAACTTTTTTGCAATATATGGGAGTTTTTGCGAAATCGACGCGTTTCCATTCAATTTGCGCAATTTGAAGGGTAATGGAAACGAAATTGTTCTTTTAAAACAGTCATTTTAATGATTCAGTCAAACCAGTGCTAAAAATGTTTGTAATGTTTGCACTGAATCATAAGGGAGAACTTTCTTTGTTTCGATGGATGGTTTAAATGAAATGATAAATCAAACGAAATAAATCTTTGCCCATTTACCTGCCTTCCAGCAAATCAGGTGCACTAACATTGCTATCTATTTAATATTTATGACCCAAGCTGATTTATTAGATAAAGTATAATTTATAATGTGCCTGCTCCACTATGCTTATGTTCCCAATACTACTAAGGAATGACAAGAAATGCTACCTACAATATATTGCTTACAAGTGACGCTAAACGATGACACATATACATGTACACACATAACCACATAGAGACATACTTTCTTCTTGTTTCCATGGCAACATCAAATCGCATGAGAGGAATAGAAGCACATGCAGCGATGGGTGCTCTGTGGCATCTACTGTCTGTATCTATGGCTCTCAGTTAGCATGTGGTATAGGAGGTCTTCTTTTACCTGTGCTCTCTGTGATTGGTTGATCCAGTGCTGGTGGGTCTTTATATGGCTGATGGACAGGCGTCTCAGCTTCAGGTGTCTCAAATTGGCCCTCTGAGTCCGAACTGATGGAAAATTAAGAGAACTCTGTGGTTAGTACTTTGACAACAGGACACTGCCATGGTTATTTGGCACAGCTTGATTTAAATCAGAAGGATAATGGTGATCTTGGATCAGAGGTGATCAGTATAAAACATACAAACTCATCAGATCAAATGACATCAATATTTAATAAAACATTTTGTTCATGTGGCTTAAAGGTTTAGCCTTGGGTGAAACGAAACTGAATTGAGCACATCATGTCCTCATTAAATAATAACAATGTATCCCAGCTGTGATGCCAATACTTTATGCATATTGTGGTTTATCAGGTCTGCTTTGATGATGTGTGTGAGGTAACACTGAAGAGATTTCTAGATTAAAGGAATAGTTCACCCAAAAATTCTCCTGGAAAATTACTTAGGCTACTCATCCTCATGTTGTTCCAAACCCATATGACCTTATTTCTTCCATGGAAAACAAAAGAAGCATTATGCAATTAGGCTTCAGTTTCAGAAAGGACATAAAACTGTCACAAAAGCAGACCAGATGACCCATGTGCTTTTTAAGTTAAGGAATAATGACTTAAATTTCAACTTAGGACCCTTTCATTGTAATTGAATGGAAAAAGGCAACCACTACAGCTCCCTAAAATTTCTTCTTTTAGAAATGTAGACAACATTTAAATTTTTAGGTAAACTATCCTTTTTTACATTCACAACAGAGCATAATAGTCATGAGCCTGAGCTGAAAGGGAAGAATTGTTAATTTATTGTGTGTGTGTGTGAGAGTGTGCGAAATCAGTCCCCAAGTCTGGGAGAACTGCCCAGTCTTGTTGCACTAGGCCACCTGCAGCCCCATAATACTGTTAGGGAAGTAATCATTACTAGTCCAGCAAACAAACACAACAGACAAGAACATAGAGGAACTTCTGCTATAAAGTGTTATTAAAAGGTTTAAAACAAGTTTTGCAAAAATATAAATTTCAACAACCACTTATTTCTAACTGGGCGAGCCCAAACCCAACTCAAACCCTTCTACTAAATCACTGTGTTTTTCATAAAATCCCTGCCTGCACAACTGATGCTGCTTGTACTGACTCACACTGAGCTCCATAGAAATGAGTAGCTCTCTACAGAATGTGTGGGTGGCTAACTGTGTGTTTTTCTAAGTATATTTACAACTTTCATGATCCTGCCACTCTTTTGGGCCATTGTTCAGGTCTGTGCAGTGATTAATTTGTGGCAGTCTCTCAGGCTGTGAGGCGTTAGAAAAGAAAGGAATCTTCCAAGAAAGGAATGTTAGCAGACAGCTCAACAACAGCACATAGACAGGATGTCAACAACATGGCTTAGGGAAAACAAAGCAAAAACTTTTTGCCTAGACGACACATATGAACTATTATTACATAGACAAAAACAGAGATAAACTACATTTTTGCATTCAAGTCTATAAAAATAAGATTATGGTTAAGCTTAACATCTCTCCTCAAAAAACAGCATGTTTGTTGCACAAAGGTTTGGGGGACAAGGATTTCTTCAAATCTTCAACCCTAACTATAAGCAATAGCACTATTAATGCTATTCATAGCATTAACTAATAATGAAGCAGAGTAATAGACAAATAAGTGTCTTCTTTTTAACAAAAGAAAACAGTGCTGGGAAAGACAGTGTTATCTATAGGCGAGGAAATTAGCCGTGTCACAATAGGGGGGTTGGGAGAGGAGAACGGTTGAATTCTGATCTTTATCTGAGCACAGGGACACATTAGACTAACAGCTAGACCGTGAGCCATGCACATTTCCTAAGGAAATCCCCCAAAGAAGATGAAAACACCCACAAACACACCAAGAACACACATATAGATGAACAAACGTGTACACGCCACTTTCCCCAACCGTGACAAGAGCACCAACAGACATCGACATTCAGAGCCTCTGATCTGACTGCTTTGATCCATGTGGCTGACTGCTAAGCCATGGCTGTCTGCACAACATTCAGAACAGTTAACACCATCATCTGACTCAAACAGGTGGCTCTGGAGGTAGTTTTTCTAAGGTTGGCCTCTACTGCTTGATCTTTCAAGGTAAGGACTTGATTTAAAAAAAGAAGTAAAGAGCATCATAAAAAAACAGATATCCAACACTTCCTTTCTCAAAAGCAACCTGAAACCCCAACTTCACATCCTCATTTTCTTGTTCACGCTATGGAGTTCACAAGGTTCTAAACTTGCCTGCAGCCATGAGACCTTTCGTCGTCCTCTTGATCTCTTGGCATAGCCTCTCGCGTCTCTTCCGTGAGGGCTTCGTCATCCATCCCTAAATCAGTCTCACCTTCTTCCTCCCCTCCTCCTCTAACGGCCGACCAGGTCCATTTGGCCCACTGCACTGGTGACAGCCAAGACATCTTCGAACTCTTGCTGGTGACAGGCCAAGCGTCTACAGGAACACCTTGTGGGCGAATCCAAACAAGTGAGTCAGTCTCCCCTTGCTTCTTTTTCTTTCCTCCTGTCTTGCAGATGTTTTTCTCAGTGGCAGGCAATGCTTCACGTGGTCTTGAAGTCGAGCTTCATGTTTTCGTCTCAAAAGCCTAGCTGCTTCCTTCCTCTCACGCGACTGTTGATGTTCTCTCGCAGCTTCCTCTATCTCGGTGCAGCTGAGTAACGAAGAGTTTGCAGTCTCCTTCTTTCCCCTCGCAGAATACCACAGCAAAGATCAGCTGGCTGCCAGATAACTCCCCCGTCCACCCCTCCTTTTCGGGATCAGTCTATTGAAAAGAAACTAATGGGGGGAGGAGAAAAGAGAGTGCCTGTATCTCTGGTCCAGCTGATTCGGCATCCCCCGTGGTGTAGGAATGGTAGCTTCCTTCCCAAGCAGAACTGCCTCTCTCATGAAAAGCAGAAGAAGGGAACACAAACCGAGGCTGAAGAGAAGGGAGAGGGGGGCTCCGTGGTTTCGGTAGGGAGACTGTGGAATGCAGGGCTGAGCTCCTCCTCTGTCTTTTTTCCATTAACCATCTCTAGCCTTGAGCTCCAGCTCACAACCAGGAAAACCTGTTCTCTCACTTGTCCTTTCACATTGTTACCTGTTTGGAATGCCTCAGCAGATCGCCCGGGGATGTCAGCGTTCCCATGACTAATTTGTACTCAAACCAACATCCTTTTCCAATGGGAAAAACGACCACAAGTCCTCTGCAGTATCTGTATAAAAATAAGTCATGAGCTTGCCTTGAAAAATAAAACACTTATAACACGACATAAGTACTTTCGGTGTGCACATTGTATAATCTTAATCAGGATAATGCAGTGCTTAAGGATTTAGTTGATGGATACTGCACCAAGTATCTCCATTCTGCACCACAACCACATCCTTTGATCACTGTCAACAGTCTAAAAATACAACCCCAGCAAGGCCGTGTTGCTGGTCGTTGCCATCACAAAGTCTACCCACACAACCAGAGCAACAGTTCTCAAGCCCATAGCGTGTTTGAGCTTTGACAAAATGTCCTGAGCAATGTTGGTGTGAGTGCAAAGACACTGAACTCAAATTTTATGAAACCTCTGTTAGACCATGTAAAGCAGATGTCCATTAAAGGCTCGGGGTAACTTATATAACTCATCTCCATGGAGAAGATGGGTCATTCCACATCAGAGGCCTGCAGATATTTCAGGCAGAATTCATTCTGTGAGACACAGTTAAGTGTCCCTGTATGATATTAGCAGAACTGCTTGCTAATGCTAATTGTGAATTGAACATCTTCTTTCAAGGCTTGGGTTTTCTTAGAGCCATGTTATTTAAATTTGTATGTAAATGAGTGTATGATGTTTTGGTGAAGAAATTAGATAATAAAAGAAAAAGAAGAGTTTTTTTTCCATTGGTGGAGACTTTTCCTTATAAAAGACCACCCATATACGTTATGGAGCGTTTTGTGAGGTTTTAATACCACATGCTCAGGATATGAGGCTAAGATTCCATTATGCACGTTGAGGAGGACTGCACGAGGAGGTCTCACATTTCAAACACACGTGGAAAACTTGGCAAGGGACACAACAGAAGCCGGAATAAAAGAAAACACACAACATAAAAGACAAAACAGGCCACTGACAAGAGTGTTTCTCAAAAAGAAACGTTGCTCTCTTTCCCCAAAACAATGACTGGGCACACGTCTGAGAACATTTCCAGTTACCAGACGCTGAGCAACCCAAACAGCCCTAAATGTGATGGTTTCTCAGATAATTTTGTTTCAAGGGAAAAGTCTTAAGGAAGGGTGCATCTGTGCTTCTAATTACAGATTCCACATTTGGAGAATTGAACAGATTGAAGCTGTTGAAGCTCTGTGTTTAGATCCACCCAACAGCCTGTGACTGAACCACTACGATTGGGACTTAAAGAAAGACAAAACTCCCCTGTTTGTCACAAAGGAGAGAGATGAAAAATGTGAAGAATTTCAATCAGTTTGCTCTGGGTTCTGGGTGTAACTTGGGTGGCACTCAGCACTAATTTAGAGAATGAAGGTATAGTGAGTTTTATATTTGTTTGTCTAGAGAAGCTCTGCTTTTTGAAAGCCACTTCCACCAAAAGTACCATTTTGAAATTTTGATAACATATTTGAAAGGAACTGAGCCAAGATTCAAACACATCCTTTAAAGTATTGCTTTGTTGAACTACCTATGATACGGAAATCAGAAGTGACCCAAAAAGGCTTTCTTTTAAACTATGTGATATGATATGTAATTACTTCAAAAACTTTTAAGGGGAATTTGACCAATCAACACTTGCTATTTTTTGTTCAGGCTACTTTATTTCCCGGACACAGCTGCTACGGCCTATGAACTTGTGATGTCAGGCCAGCTTAACACATCATAACAATGACACTCTCCGACAACCTTCAGAGCATCATATTCCTGTGTTCAGTGCCAGGCTCAGCACGATATCTCATAAGCTCTCAGCATCCAATCTTGGTTGAGTATGAATGATGACATCTGCTACTAGGGAGACTTATACTCCTACTACATACTACAAGACTATATTCTCTTAGTTCTCCTAGCACAAAATGATTCAGCTGCTGGATTTGAAATAGGCTATGTTTCGAGAACATCTGAAAAAAGCATAATATATGGAAGAATGCCTTCAAGGTAGCAGAGCCATCTTACATAACAAACCTTCACTGATGTGTGAAATAGTATTATTGTGGTCATTTGTGTCAGAACAGAGCTCATGCCTCCAGAACAACACATCTTCACATGGCTGCACTTCATTGTGTACTAACAGGAGCCAAAAATAGCACAATCAGCTAAACAAACACTTCACATTTCCAGAAAAGACTGGAACATGATGGCCAATAAATAGTCAACTCTCCGATACTGATAGGCTTTATGTGTTACTTAATCTATATAAAGCCATATAGAGATCCAGTCTATTTGTAGCTGAGCAATAATCATTGTTATTTTTACTGGAGTCACAAGACGGGGAGAACAGCTGTCCAAAAACAACTCACATGAGAAAAACCACTCCCTTCAGAGTAAGGGTGTATCTCAACACGAGTCCACAAACACACAGTTCAATGTTTATTCCTGGTTTAATACAGGAGATTAATGTGAGACTTTGGTTAGATTGTGATCAAACATTATCAGTTTACTACGATATAAACGAGCATAAGAGAAACATTAGTTATTACATTAATTTTTTTTTTTAACAATTTGAATTATTGAAATTATTTAGCTAAACTGTTGGGCGCTAATATTCAAAGAAGATGCAAAGTTGAAAAATATGACAAAGTTCTTAAATTTTAATAGACTTAAATATTCTAAATAAACACTGCATAGCAGTTAAAACCAACCTCTTCCCACAGGAGGAGTTAGTCCAAAGTCACAGAGCCATCTTGTGGAGAAAAACTGAACCACTTCTAAAACTATAATGAGTGCATTTAAAGGGGAACTATATCAATCTTCAATCATATATCAACTATCAACTTCAAACTTGAATGAATGTATGTAAGTTTAGCTAAATGATTCTTGAAAAATGGGACAAAATATGTCTTACCACACATTGGTTTTCAATGACTTCCATTTTGAAAATAACCCAAAATTAGGTCAAATTTTGATCAAGATTTTGGGCCCAGTGCTACAAGTCCAAGCCTATTAGCCCTGTCCGGCCTGTTGAAAGCACTGGCTTGCACTGGCCTGACAGTGGAAAAGCAGCTATTGTTTAGGGAATTAATTGTGTGTGTGTGTGTGTGTGTGTATTTTAAAATAATAACAATAATTGTTCTTACATTTCCTGTTATAATAATGATATGCCAACACCATCACAGAAATTGTAAAAAAGTATTTTGGATTTTTAGATAATTTGCCTAATTTTTTATTTTTTTTAATGTAGATCCATAGTATTATCTGTTTCAACTACATATAGCTAGGAGCACAGAAATTACAACAACAACAAAAAAAAAGAAAACAAAAAGAAGCTAAAATAGGCGTAATTTTTACTTAAAAGTTAAAGTATCTAACCAAAAAGTTTTGAACCAATAATTTCTGAAAATATTTTGAGCTGCTGAAAATACAGCACACTGGCTACATCTGCTGGTCAAATGGAGGAACATGCAAGCATATTTTTATTTAAGGGTCATGCTTTTAAATATTATAATATCATAGCATGTATGTATCTGAGTTTAAAAGTTTATGGTGCAGCACAACTGTTTTCTCTTGAGCAGCAAATCTGTATATCTGAATGATTTTTAAAGGATAATGTGACACTGAAGCCTGGAGTAATGATGCTGAAAATTCATCATTATATCACAGGTATAAATTACAATTTAAAATATATTCAAACAGAAAACTGGTATTTTACATTTCAATAATATGTCACAATATTTTGCTTTTACTGTATTTTTAAACAAATAATTGGAGCTTTGGTGAGCATAAGAGATTTAAAAAAAAAAAAAAAAACATTTAAGCACCTTACTAACCCCAAACTTTTGAACAGTAGCGTATATATTGGTAGACTTAATCATCTTTATTTTGTACTTTTTAATTCCATAAAAGTTTTTCTAAAGCATGTCACTATTACTCCCACTGTATGAGTCATCACGCTCTAGCACACTTGACGTAATACATCACAAAAGAGAAATTCAACACAAGTATGCGATTGTCCTTAGATGAACAGCCTTAATCATATGCATGAATGCAGAATATCATTTCAGCACTGACCCCCTAACCCAAAACCCCAAGCAATTCCACCACCCCTCGACCCCCTCATAACAGAAACAAACATTCATCAGATGACCTCCTCATTAGCAATATATTTAAAAAGAAAAGAATGTTTGTTTGAACAGCCAATTCTGTCTTTGTAAAACTTAAGTTTCAAAATGACCCAGTTATAAACAACGACTGACATTTTTGACCTGCGCTCTGGGAAAATGGAAACATTGACTGAAGTGTCCTTCTAAGAAGTGCTACCAGCATGGAAGAGCTATTTTTAGGTGCTGTGTTTGTACAAGCAGCACTGCACAGAATGAAACCTGACAAGTGAAAAAACTTTCAGTCATGATCTGCCATAAAATTTCCTGCAAATTGGACCTAATCAGATGCGTCATGTGTCTTCTGATTCAAATGCAATATATTAAACACAAACTCAATGAACTAAGGAGAATTTCCCACAAATGCACTACAACTTGAACCTGAAGAGGTTATGAACCATCAGTACATTTGAATATGAAAATAAGATACACAAATTATGCCATGTCAACTCGAGCTTACCAATGTAAGTAAATTGACGTTCAGTATGAGTTAAAGCCCTAATTTAACCCTCAAGACTAGCTGACGTGTCGTTTGTACACCTTTACAACCCACTACAGATGGTGATGCAATCAGTCATAAGGTTTATGGATGCTCTTTAAGATATAAACAAATTCTGTGAGCATGATACCACTAAAGATATACTTTCCCAAAGCACTCTGTCATGCCATATTATCGCACTTACAGTAACGCCTCGCTAAATAAAAGATGTTCAGATAGGCTAGACTGCAAAGGCCTGAAACTTGTCAGTGTACCTAAAAGGCGTGGGGTTATTTACACAAGAACTGGGGTTTGATTTTAGCAAAGCATTGCGTTACATAAAGACGATTCATTTAAACATTTCTAAAAAGTCTGTGATTGAAGCTTGACACTGTTTTATGCAAAACCACCACAGAAAAGACACTTTTTAACCCTTTCAATTCCCAAACTTCATTTGAATCCATGAGAAACTTCACCAGCATGATGACCACACCTTTGCTGTCACACCATACACCGGGAAGTGTTAGCAAACACAACCCATATGACACAATAACACTGACATGTCTCTAGTATGAACAGGTACAATATTAACACAGTTTTACTGCACATTTACATGATTGTGCATAATAATAGATCTCATAGACGTTAGGTCCATACAGCATATCAAAGTAGCATGACATCTATCGTATGAAGTTAAAATATGTAACACAAGTCAAACTTACGTGCTAATGCTCTGCTGTTTTATGGAGTTTGTCCCATTGCCCTTCTTGCTTTGGGATCCCCCCATGATGTCGGTCTGTTTAGAGCGTGTACGCGTAACTTCAAGTATATTTTCAAGATGGTCCTAGCAGGTGTAGTCGGCTCATTCTGGCTCCTGTCCCACAGTTAGAGTCATACAGCCTGGTGCTTCAGCAGTGACGGTGCAAAGTGTGTCAGAAATGCTGAAACACTGCTTGTTTCTACGATGTATGCCCCTCCCACCTCAGCACACACACACACACACTCCTACAGTAGTTACAGTAGCATATGACCTCTAACACACACACACACACACACACTCACACAAGGGAGGGATACGCATCAGGCATCCATCCTGACAGGTTTATCTCATCGTGTTGTGAATGGACTTGCATTGATGATCTAAGTGATCATGTTTTTCTGAACAAGCACTGACATGTGGACAAAGTTCAGCTCTGTTAACAACTCTTTCTTATAGACAAACTAAAAAAATGTTGCTGGGAACTCTTGAGACAGGATAATTAAGGTTCAATCTCATATGTGGGTCAAATCTGATTAGCTGATCTTTTTTTAGACCATATCAAGGTAAAAACGATGTGATAATATGTTCTAAAAAGGTTTTTATGTGGAAAGACTGAGTGCAAATAAGGGTAAGAACAGCAGTACTTGTGGTGATAGGCTTGTTATTTAATTGAAATTGTTAGCATTTATTCGCTCTCATGTCATTCCAAACCTCTTTGACTTTATTTCTGCTGTGGAACACAAAAGAAGATATTTTGAAGAATGTTCTTGCTGCTCTTTTCCACACAATAGAAGTGGATGGGGACTGGGCCTGTCAAGCTCCAAAAAGTACTATAAGAGTATCATAAACATAGTCTATATGACTTGTGCATTGGATTCTAAAGCCATATGAAAGCTTTGTGTGAGGAACAGACTGAAATTTAAATGGATAGTTCACCACTCCAAAATGAAAATTTAGTCATCATTTAGTAATCAAACAGTTGATGGTTCCCACTGACTTCCATAGTATTTCTTTCCCTACTATGGAAGTCAATGGGGACCAACAACTTTTTGGTTCTTCATAATTCTTCAAAATATCTTCTTTTGTGATCAACATGAGAAAGAAACTTACAGGTTTGGAATGACATGAGGGTGAGTATATCTTATTTGAGTATTTCATTCTGCCTAACATGTCCTTTGTTTTCCTCAGAAAGGTTATATATGTTTCAAAATACATAAGGGTGAGTAATTGATGACTGATTTTGATAAATGAACTTTTCCTTTAAGATCTGGACTGATAATCATAAAAATGATTTAGCTAAAATAACTGTCAGTTTCCTTCATGCAAAGTCTTGATACGATCTTCACATCAAAAGCTACAGTGATATTTCAGAAGCTTATCTGAACATCAGCAGGATACAAATGAATAAACCTACATAACATTTTTTTATACCTTCAAGTACCTTTAAAAGTCATTACAGTGCACAAAACAAGTAAAGCTCCAGGAAAAAGCTTCAGCTGAAGGTTCCCCTCACATATACCTGACACATTTTTGCCTAAATTTGCAGATCTCACATTGCCGCTGAGCGCTAACACTGAAAATTTCTGAACTGATGTTGCTCTGACATGGATTAGATTGGCTGGTTTGTCAAAGCAACAGAATATCTCAATATTCAAAAAGCAGCCAAAGACACACTTCTTCCACAACCATTTAACAACTCCACACACACACACAAAGTCTTATTCTTTGCACAAACATGATACACTGTGTAGCTATCATTACATACTTTATAACATCTGTAGTACAATATTTGGATGTTATCAATTATCAGTAAAATAAGGAAGAACTTGCAAGGTAAATAAAAAAAAGTGAATTCTGTAAAAATAAATAGTGAATTTTTGTTGACAAATGTCATGAAAATGAATTACATTTAAATGATTAATATTTTTTGGCTCTTGATTTGCTCTCATGTCATAATTACTTTTAGATTTCATAATAAAGACCAAATCTGTCTGAATTAGGGTGTGCACACACAGTATTTCCAGTGAAACCTATAGAAATGGGGTGACAACTAAATCTGATAAAGTCTGCCCTCTTGTGGTGTGGGCGAACAAATAGGCAAATAGTTGCGTATATGAAACCAGAAAACAACTCATGAAGAAAAGCTCATTGTAGAGAGTCCTTCAAAGCACATGAAGGCTGGTAGACATGGAACATACTTGGGAAAAAAATGTCAATGTATTTTGCGTCGCTGAGTGGACCCCAAATAACCACATAAAGACAACAGCCTAATAAAGTTATTCTGAAAATAATAACCAAACAACCCTATAAAGCTGAAGAGAATCCAAATATGAGACTCAGCATGTGCTTATGTGTGTTTACGTAGTTGCCATGCAACAAGCAGAACTAGAGGTCAGGAACATGACAAATTCTCTTCAGTTGGGTCTCAGATGTATCTACGCTCTTTTCGGAGGCACGGAACCATGAGCAATCTCAGGCTGGGAAACTTCCCTTTGTTGACTCAACATCTTTCCACATCCTCCTTCCACAAGGGACGATTACATAGTCTACTGCACACTGTAGATTCACAAGACTAGAACTAAAATTTCACCCTGTAGCACTGTAACTCAACAACTGATGGACACAAGACTCTACATTTCCAAGCAATGAGTGTTTTTAGGTGTGACCTCACCCTTCAGCCTCAAGAAACTTGGAAATACTAGGGAAAAAAAAGAGAAAACCTAGCCAAGATGACGCAATCCACATGTAAAGGTCTTTTGAGCCAGATGGTCACTTAAAGGAATAGTTCACCAAATCTGATGAAAATTCTCATCCACAGGCCATCCAAGATGCAGATGAGTTTGTTTCCAACAGATCTGGAGAAATTTATCATTACATCACTTGCTCACCAATGAATGGGTGCCGTCAGAATAAGAGTCCAAACAGCTGATAAAAACATCACAATAATCCACAAGTAATCTACACCACTCCAGTCCATCAATTAACATCTTATGAAGTGAAAAGCTGTTTGTAATAAACAAATCCTTATTATTGTGATGTTTTTAATCACCTTTTATTCTGATGGCACCCATTCACTGCAGAGGACCCATTGGTGAGCAAGTGATGTAATGCTAAATTTATTCAAATCTGACAGAATCATACGCCAGGCATTTAATATTATATATTTTTGTTAAATTTGGATTTTCACATCCTTCATTCGATGGCTCAGCACTGCAAAAAACAGTTAGTCTTCATACAAATGTGAGGATCTCTTATTTAAGCTTTCTGAATGTGGGCAGTTTGGGGACTTGTATAAGTTTCTTTGTATGAATCTAGAGCAGGGGTGCCCAAACTCGGTCCTGGAGGGCCGGTGTCCTGCAGAGTTTAGCTCCAACCCAATTAAACACACCTGAAGCAGCTAATCAAGCTCTTACAAGGCATACTAGAAACTTCCCAGCAGGTGTGTTGAGGCAAGTTGGAGCTAAAGTCTGCAGGACACCGGCCCTCCAGGACCGAGTTTGGGCACCCCTGATCTAGAGGGTGAACTGACATTTTGCGTTGGTGGATAAAGCAGAGACAATTACAGTCCTGACTTCAATGCAGAGGTCATTTGTTTTCAAGTGGTTAACACGTGACTGATCATGTAATGAGTCCGTTCAGCTCTTCATTTTCTTCAGCATATCCCAGATAAAGTTTCTTTCTCTGATGATTAAAGATGATGCGGATATTTACATTTCCATGAACTGGTAAACCATGTGACTATGAAAGGAACGCAGGACTTCAACTAAAGCAGGATTATAAAAATTGTGCACTGATGCATGTTAAGTCCCACTAACTAGCTTTTTACATTTTGGTGAGGGGCCCAAATGGCATAACTGTGAACCCTTTTTGGGACACAACATTTTGACCAAGTTTGGATTAGATTCAAAAAGGGTGACTTGAGTTAAGCCTAAAAGACTTGGATAGGTTAGGAAAACAAATATGTTCCCATGGAAGTAGTAAAGCATTCTGAAGTAAAAATTTCAGCAAGGAACACAGTGAATAGGCTATATGAGAAACAAGAAATAAGAATAAACTTGATAAATATAAACATTAAAGAATAAAATTAAATGAAGTGACGTGAAAACACTCAAGAGATGCATATTAATCACCTTGTACTGATTTAAATATTTCATTAGTGTTTAATAGAGTGTTATAAATGTTATGAATATGAAAAAAATGTCATTATTTGCCGTCATGTTGTTCCAAACCTTCATGCATTTTTCCTCAGTCACTTTCATTTTAATAACATCTTTTTTTGTAATGAAAATGAACCTGACCGAGGCTGAGGCTGTCAGTCTCTAACATTCTTCTAAATCTCTCCATAGAGGGTTGGAACAACAGAAGGCTGAGTAAAAAATGACAACTTTAATATTTTTGGTGAACTATCACTTTAAAATAGCGCAAATGGAGCGCTTATAAATGATCCGTTTATGGTAAGTTTTCTAAGTTTTCTTTAGAACAGTTGCTTTCATTAACCGCTTAAAAGACAAAAACACTGGTTTTTACGCCATGCTCGTAATTCGCTTCAAATTTTCTTGATTATGTTTACGAAATCGGACATATCTGACAGAAACAAAGTTTGACAGTTCATAAACAGACTTATTGACTCGAGAACCGTTCGGTCCGATTCGTAAAGAAATCGATTTGTTAAAAAGGGTTAAACTGACTCATTGAAAGATTATACTATAAAGAACGAGGCGTTCGAATGTTGAAAATCTCACATTCTAAAATGAACGAATTAAATTTCCATTTGATTGAACGGACTATTAATAAGAAACTAATGTTTGTTCAACTGAGAGCAAATTTTAAACTTCTGACAGGCGAACTAGTCTGCCTCGTGAGCAGGGTGAGCATGAAACATAACATCACCGGCTTCAAGTTTTAATTCCCTCCAAGCAGATAATAAAAGGAAAAATTTCTGTTGGATAAGAGCGTTTCCTCACCTTTTTTTCAAAGGCTGGGCATCTTCATGCAAACTTCTTTTTTCCCAAGTCTTAATAAATAGTTTGAATATCCTCAGGTAGCGGAACGTCTACGTTTAAAGAGACGGAATGAAAGTCTCGTAAATCCTGACGGGATAATGCTGTTGTGTTCATTGGCTGTGTGGAATTCTTGGCGGAGGAAGGAGGGCAGTTCATGACTCTGTGTGGAAAGGGGATGTTTTGTAATGTGTGGCGCACTATTCCAGACGGATAAATGGGAAATGAACGAACTTCCCGGTGGCTATGATCTGAATTCTGCCTTAAAGACACAGTGTTGGTATCTAAAGAATGTCTAACAACAAAGTCGAATATAGATACAGGCATCACACAAAAAAAATTGGGGTTAGGAGTTTAATAATATAATTAAAAAATATCACAAATATCCAAACATTATAAATACATAACATTATTTAATTAATTGGAAAATTAGAAAACCAAAGTTACATAAGTAGGCTACACATTAAATGCAGGTTTCTATTACAGTGCACATTATTGCACAAAAGGTTATTGTGCGTATCAAATGTCCATAATCCTGCCTTTAGAATACTGCAACAATATCCCAAGACCTGGCAGTAGTTTAGTTGGGATTCCAATTTCAAATTCTTAATTTTTTAGGTAGTTTATTGCCTGACTGGTTAAAATGTGTGGAGCGAATCAACTCACTGTGGACTGGACTGGCTTTAAAGATAGTTGTACAGTACAAAAGGTATATAACATTCATAAATGAGTGTTTCTCAGTGGGATATTTCCATAAATCTCTCTCAGAACCAACAGAGCAGTATCTTCAGACTCCCTGCAAACAAATCAGAAATAATGATAGATTTCAGAGCATATAAACAATACACGATAACAAGTGAAAGATTTTCTCTTACCAGTAGCACAAATGGCTCTGTATGGCAAACAGGTACTCATTGAAACTTTCAATTGGTGTCTCCTGAAGGACAAAGTCAATTCGTCGCCCACGATTCAACGTCCCCACCTTGGTTAAGTTTCTTTCCTCCTGCTCCATTGGTGATACTGCACCACAAATATTCAAATTTAAGGAGGGACATTCGAAATATGAGGTGGATTTTATCAAGAAAAGTTTCATTAGATACCTTCTGCTTCATCTGTAGGGGTCATGGAACTGATTCCACCCTCTGCGAGTGCTGGCGTTGGGACCTGAGAAATGCTCTGCCAAACCATTCGTAGGGATCCCAGTAAATCAGAACTGACTCGAGTCAAACCCTCTTTGAGTTCTGGAAGCATCAAGACATTTCATTCAGTTATTTTTAGTCATTTTAGAATATCAAAACTCTTGGTTTATAAAGCAACTTGGCATACCGAGGTGCATCCTCTTTCTGCCTTTATGATGGGGTATCAACATGGGCGGCAAGTCCACGTCTTGGGACAAAATCATGGGCTCGATTCGATACGCCACTGGGTCAAACTGCACAGATCACATTCGAGGTGTAAGAACAGAGCTCTAAGGAAGGTGTATGGTTCTCAGTGTTTTGGAGAGTGTCTTACTGGATGGAAGATGTTATAGAAACTCTTGCAGGTTGGGAAGCTGTAATTAGGATCTATCCTTTTCAGACCTCTGACGGTTAAAAACATTCCTATGGGTGAACCCATGGCAAAGAACGCCTGCGGATGAAAGGCTAACTGAGGATAATCGATGGATACCTGCAGAATAAAGAAGCTGTTATTTGGCAACTGTCATTTAAACAGTGAAAGACTTTGAATTTTTATTATCAATTTTTCATATCAATGGAGATTCAACAGACAATAGCACCCCAAACTTGGAAGAACATACAGAAAAATATATATAAAACAAATATATATGAGATTAAATGATATATGAGATATAGTTAATGTATTAAAAATACAATGAAGCATAAATAAATACTTTTTACTACATATTTATTTATTATCAGTTTTGTATTTTTATTTACTGTGTATTCCAATCATTCCAATTTGGAATCGGTAAGATTTTTAATGACAGAAAAAATACAGTAATATTGCGAAATATTATTACAATTTAAAATAACAGTTTTCTACTTTAATACACTTTAAAATATATTTTAGTCCTGTGATGCAAAGCTGAATTTTCATCAGCCATTACACCAGTCTTCAGTGTCACATGATCCTTCAGAAATCATTCTAAAATGCTGATTTATTATCTATGTTGGAAACAGTTGTGCTGCTTAAATATATATACTTATATAAATAACTTACTTGTCCAATGCCCACATCAAAATGCTGATAATCAACCGCACTAGTGGTGGGGGTGTGATGTTCATTTCTCATCCCTAGACTTGGGGAGTGTGTCTCATTTTGGGCTGCATGTCCACTTCCAGATCTAGAGTGCTGTTGGATATTCAAGAAGTAGTTACTAGAAAGTGTCAAAACAGACATTCCAATCTAAAACAATGGACTCTTATCTGTCTTCCCTTCCATTTTTGGGTGTGGAGAGGAAACTGCACACAATTAAAGCTACATTGCAAACCTTTCCATTTCTGCCATGAGCCACTGAGCTCCTATAAACACAGGGCTATAAAGAATTTCAGGATTTACCTTCCATTTCTTCATACAGTTCATAATTTTCTTGCGAGGACCCAGAGGTATTCCGATATCTTTTAGGTCCTTCTCTGAGCAAAGCATCTGAAACAGTTTAATTGGAATAAGAAGGGTGAAAATGAAGAATTGGAGTGTTGTGTTATTTGTGATTCAAGACAAAAAAAACAAAAAACAACTGACCAAGGACTCCATATCCATTTGTTCTCTGTGCAGTATATTGAGGTGCTCCTCCAACCCATGGCCCTTCAACGCCTCCTCCAGACTCTCATAGGAACCGCAGCCTGTGTTTACATGAGCGTCCTCACCGATCTATGCAGACCACAAAAATACATTCATAAATTATGATCTTTAAAATCTATAAAAGCTGAAAATTACTATACATGTGTGAAAGCAAATAATTCATTTATTAAATATATATATATATATATATATATATATATATATATATATTTTAGATATTAAAATATAAAAATATTTAAAATGATCTAAAAATCTTTAACAGTAATAATAATAGGACATTCATATTTTTTATTAGTTATTAGACAAGTCAAAATGTCATGAAGAGACTTTATAATGATGCTGCATTTATTTAAAGTTAATAAATAGATACTATTTATTAGTGACATTAAAATTCACAATTAATGTCGAGACACTTGAATGTTATGATTCTCAAAGCATACTGTAGTATTTTAGAAAATAACCATTTGAAGTGATGCATTCATGTTTATTACTAAATAATTATTTGATTATATATTATGACAAAGATAGTTTCTGTGCAAACCAATGCTATTTGAGTATTGTTTATATACTAATATAGCATTTATTAATGGTGTGAATTAGCTTATTTTTATATTTTCAGTTTTAACTTTAATTTAATTAACCTTTTAATTATTACCAGTTCGCCTGCTTACTGTGAACTGTTTCAAAACAGTTTAACGTGGATATTCTATAACCTTTTCACTTTTATTTAGCCTCTGTCCCAACTTTTTTGGAGTGTGTTGCGGCCATCAAAATCAAAATTTGTTCATATTTACAAAATACATTTACGTTGGTCAGTGAAAACTTTGGAAATCTTTTCTTTGTACTTTTGTCGATTAAATAAAAGTTAAAGAGAATGAACAAATCACAGATTCTTGATTTTATTGCATTTTACAAAATGTCCCAACTTCTCTGGAATTGGGGTTGTAAACATTGCACTTCAACTTGTAATATGTAATATTACCATGTGATATTTATATTTTATTTTATTTCAGCTTTATTTCATCTACCGAAATCAATAACAAAACTGGTACAAACCTCATGAGGTGTGCCATCTGCATCAGTCTCTTGATTGGTCAGGAGATCAAACAGGATCAATGAGCCTGTGTAAAACATGAGACATTATTATAACATTGTCCCAAAGTACAGGTTATTATTATATCACCAAACCAAAACATTCTGTTCTGAAAAGCACAGTTAACACTTTGTACCAAGGCTGTGTCCAACCAGGGAAACGTGTCCTGTGAAGTGTGGATGTCTCTGGAGGAAGAGGCTATGCAAACGGTTGATCTCAGAGGCCACTGTATCCACAATAGTCTGGCAGTATGTAGCACTGTTGTAGAAGAAAAGGTCCAGCACTGTGTCGTTGCTGAACTGACGCAGGCGGCTAATGCTAGGCAGAGTGATTCTCTCAATGTCTCTATTAAAATAGAAATAAAACAGTAAAAGAATTATGTGTGTGTATTATACACATAAAGCACATTTACATATATATGTATATATAGTTATACTATAGTGTACATATAGTTTCCGGAGATCATTTCTGTATTTTTTTTTTTTAATCCAAAACTTGAGCCGGGGACCTCTGGTTGAGTTGACATGGAATGACCAGAATACAATAAGAGTAAAGCGTCTTACTTGTCAACTCCTATAGTTTCTCCATGCAAGACTTTGTGCCAGTTGACAGGAAGGTACTCAACCCTTCCAATAATGCATGAGTCCTCACTCTGCCTGAAGTGGCTCTTTATGAGGCTGTCAGAGGCATTTCGAAATTCATTAACTGCAGCAGAGAATAAAGAAAAATCAGTGTCAGAATACTCCTTTAAAGAAAATGGTACAATAAAGTGTTACATGTCATAAATATGGCTTGCTAACAGCTCAACAGTTGCAAAACAATCCACCATATTGAAGAAGTGCATGTATTCAGTTTTAGATGATAAAGGCTCACCACATTGGACAATGCCACGGAGACGTATGTCACAGGCCGGACCGATACCGTGAACCATGAACACCAGGTGGTCTACTATCTCTGGTTCTCCTACAAAAACACAACAAGAAAATTCTAACAAAAGACAGATATTGTTAGCAACACACACTATAGGCCTAATCCA
Source organism: Tor tambroides (assembly GCA_021397915.2). Lineage (NCBI taxonomy): Eukaryota > Metazoa > Chordata > Actinopteri > Cypriniformes > Cyprinidae > Tor > Tor tambroides. Next base: position 111,362 of record JAFVLL020027336.1, read on the forward strand.
CAGAAATGCAGTGAGCTTCCTTGCTGTCTACTGCCTACATAGACAGCTACCTTTTAAGGCAGCATCCTATTGCTTCTCATGAGGAGAGACTCAACTATTGTAATAGAGTTTGATGCTAGCATGTTGCTAAGCTAACTGTCCCTTACAAAAATTAACCATGGTTTTATTATAGTAAAAGTATAGTAACCATGTTTTTTTTAGCATATTGATTACCATTTGTATAACCACAGTCTTTCTACAATTACCATGGTTAAACTATAGTTAGTGTAGCAAAGCCATGGTTAATTTGCAGTTACCATAGTTTGATTTTATTTTTAGTAAAACATAGTTAACTTTCATAAGGGGCATGATACTTTAATAAGCATAAAACTCACAGTACACACAAATATTGGGTGAAATAGCATGTTGTTAAGCTAACATGATACTTCAATAAGGATAAAAATACACAGCAACAAATAATGGGGAAAACAGTCCAAGACGGTTTGATTTTAGCATGTTGCTAAGCTAACAATTTGATATTTCAATAAGCATAACAGCACACAGCATATAAACATAGCCCAAGATTTGGCACAAAAGTCAATTTTAGTTATACTGCAATGTTTTTATTTACATTGATTTTTATAATTTTCATTATTATATATTTACATTATTATTTACATTGAATGAAATATGGTATATTTGTTATCAACATTTCTCTAAACTTCAACACAAGCCATCGTGGATGAGCATGTCACAATGCATTTTGGGACTGCCTACATGAAGAATATGCCCTGATTGCACACGTACATCACAGAGACTGCATTTATTTACAAGACATATTTTTTTTTGAGAGTGTTTGCTCATCTATAGGATGTTTCCCATCAGATGTCAAATGTTTAGAAAATGTCTTTAAGATGTTTATGATTTAGAATGTATGTAAAACTTACATCTTAAAGACGTCTATCAGATGTTTGTACACAACAGAGGCTTTCCAAATGAAGCAATCATTAACAGACATTTTGCAGACATATGTGACCCTGGACCACAAAACTAGTCTTAAGTCGCTGGGGTATATTTGTAGCAAAAGCCAAAAATACACTGTATGGGTCAAAATTATCCATTTTTCTTTTATACCAAAAATCATAAAGGATATTAAGTAAAGATCATGTTCCATGAAGATATTTAGTGAATTTCCTACCGTAAATATATCAAAACTTAATTTTTGATTAATAATATGCAGTGCTAAGAACTTCATTTGGACAACTTTAAAGGCGATTTTCTTAGTATTTTGATTTTTTTGCACCCTCAGATTCCAGATTTTCAAATAGTTGTATCTCGACCAAATATTGTCCTATCCTAACAAACCATACAACAATGGAAAGCTTATTTATTCAGCTTTCAGCTGATGTAGAAATCTCAGTTTTGAAAAATTGACACTTATGACTGGTTTTGTGGTCCAGGGTCACATATGTGTGCTATCTGGGTGAGTATTTTTGCCTCAGAAATACTGACCAAAATTACGTTATTACATCTTTTGGAACTACATTTGTGTAAATAGAGTTTGATAACACTACACTCACCCTCTGGTATCTCGACTGGAATATTCTCAATTCCTCTCTTTAGTGTCCTGGGTTGAGTCCGTTCAGTCGGGGAAGGGGGAAATTCTTTGCAGCTGCCGGGATACTGCATCATGAGCTGAGGTAATGCAACGAGAAAGACCAAATGTAAATTGTGAACAGAGAAGTGTCTGTTTACCATAGTTTTACATTCAGACAATACCTTGGGATTGTGAAGGATCACAGTTTCCCCTGTTGGGAGCTCCAAATTCGTCTTCCATTCATCCAGGGTCATTGCAATCATATAGGCATCCTGTTTTTGAATAAAGAAAAAGGATTAAGCATTAAAAACTGGAAAATTTTGATTTGTTTTAGAAAATCTGTGTCTTACCTCTAGGAAATCACTGAGTTCTTCACTGTAGGGAGTGTAGGTAATGTCTTTGCTGCCTTTGTGGAACCAGGAGCAGCGTCTGACCTCGGCGGGCTTCTGTTCCCAATACACGGAGTAACGTTTCCTTTCACGTAGCCTGACGTCATACCTCCTTCCATCTGTAGCCACTACCACTTCATCCTTTTTATTTTTCCCCACTGCAGACAAATCAGACATAATGGTTAAACATTCAAACATATGGACTTGTGTCATGATATAATAAACTATACTTTCATCAAAAGCAACCAATGGTTTTAAAGTTTTGTTAAGAAGAAGTCAATGGAGGACCTCGACTGTAAGCATCCTCCAGCTGCTGTGAGTCTTCTCTGCTGAAGGGTTGCCAGGAGTCTTTGGAGTCCACCTGCTGGTTGTAGAACCAGTGGTGCTGGACGGGTTCATACGGCTCAACAATATTCATGATGAGAACATGAGGGATGCCACGCCAAGACCAGTGGACTGCAAATATAACATTATACCTATATTTTACTATATTTCAAATGATTTAAAGAATTATTTTTAAAAAATGCCTAGAATTTCAGAAGAATTTCAAGGTTTTATGAACCTCCCAGCCAACAATTTTTGGTTCCCAGAACGTTCTGGTAACATTCGTTGCTGCTGGTTATAAAAATAAAACCTAAACATAACCTGTAGGGAACATTCCGTAAAGGTTCCTTTTTAGTTGTCACAAAAACATCCCTGCAATGTTCTGGGAAGGTTAGTTTTTGGTTAAAAAAGAAGGAGGAAGGAAGGAAGGAAACCAAATGGGACCCATTCTGTGATTGCTGGGCTTTTCTTTTTTAAAATTAAAATTCTTCAGACAGCTACATCGCATATACATTCTGGGGGGGAGGGGGGATAACTATACAATTTTTATGCATTTTAACTTTTTAAAACCTCGACAAAAAAAATGCGTCACGTCATTGAGTCATAAATAAAATAAATAATAGTAACTTAAGTAATTTTATATCAATAATATAAATTACTCAATAACATAACTGAAATGCAATTATATTGCAAGACAAACAAACAGAAACGTTAAACATGACTTCTGACCTCAAGGAGAGCGGTTACGTCATCAATATGGTGTCAAATATATTACGTAATATTGGAGGATGGCAGCAACACAAAGACAAACAAGAGTAAAAAAAAAAAAAAAAAAAAAAAAAAAAGAGTCAGACTGGTAGCTGGTCCAAGCATGAAATGGCATTACAGACATTTGGTGCGAAAATATTAAATAACTAAACTAACGTAGCCTAAATTTCTATACGAACATTGCGGAGCGTGTTTGCGTTGGGTGGGTGTAATTGTACTGCATAAGTAGGACACGGCATTTATATGAGTGACCGAGGAGAATGAAACGCAAACAAATGCATTTTATGTGATCGTGCGAACTTAACAATACCACATGGAGAATCGACTTCTGTCTAGAATATAAATGGCAATTCGATACATGGAAAAATATAAATTAGCTGACTAACTCAGTTGACCTAATAAGCTTGTCTGGAAATCTTTAAAACACGATGTGAAAACATACTGATTGTATTACGAGCCTGGGACAAATGTAACAATTACAGAGAAAGGATGATAATAATGTATCGCCATCTACTCACCGGCTCCTTGTACGGATACACGCTTAGGACAAAATTGACTTCTGACAGAGAGAGCAAACCTCACACTGTTGTTCACGGTGGTGGTCACGTCTGAGGTAAATGCATCTACCAGGAGCTGAAATCTTATAAGTGGTCTTTGTGTCTAAAGGTCGACTAAAAGGGGGATTTTGAAATGACCACCAATCAACAACAGCAACGGCATTTCACTGTGGTGTGATGGGTTATTATGATGCTCATAATCACATGCGCAGTGAACTCAGAATAATAAATGACTCACTTTTCAGTATTGCACAGTACGTTTTCTTTAGAGTTTATATTTAGAAAATCCACAGTGGTGAATGAATTTCCATTTGAATGTAACTTTAAATATTTAAACAGTTGTTAAACAAGAAAATTCAACACACTGGACACACACTTGTTCATTATTACTATTTTCCACATTTTAGAATCATGATCTTAAATCACATACATATGTGACCATGGACCACAAAACCAGTCATAAGGTTTTATTTATTTATTTATTTTTTTAAATGCATCATCTGAAAGCTGAATAAATAAGCTTTCCATTGTATGGTTTGTTAGGATAGGATACTATTTGGCTGAGATACAACTAGTTGAAAATCTGGAATCTGAGAGTGCAAAAAAATCAAAATATTGAAAAAAAAAGCCTTTAAAGTTGTAAAAATGAAGTTCTTGTATATTACTAATCAAAAATGAAGCTCTGAAATATTCACGGTAGGAAATTTACAAAATATCTTCATGGAACATGAAGTTTACTTAATATCCTATAATTTTTGGCTTAAAAGAAAAATGGATCATTTTGACCCATACAATGTATTGTTGGCTATTGCTACAATTATACCTGTGCTACTTATGACTGGTTTTGTGGTCCAGGGTCACATATAAGAATGCAGATTATGTAGTGACCAAAAATGCAAACAAGTCTAATTTATATATGAGCTAAATGATCATTCTGTTTAAAGCGGTTTTATTTCAGGTTTGCAATTTAACACCACTTTATTGCAACATGACTAAATACAGTTTAAATTATTATTATTTTGGTCATTTATATCAAATAAAATCTACACCAGAGAGTTGCAATAAGCAGGTTGCAAATTTAGCCAAAATTAAGCTTTTACTCAATAGTGGTTCGCTAATTTAAAAAAATTATTACAAACTATGCCTAACTACTTGCACATTTCTTTTCTTAAGAATTTCAGGGTTTTATGAGCCTCTCAGTTAACAATTCTTGGTTCCCAGACCATTCTGGGAACATTCGTTTTTGCTTATTAAAATTAACCTGTAAGGAAAATTCTGTATAGGTTCCCTTCCAAAAAAAAAAAAAAAAAAAAAAATTCTCTGTAGGATATTTTTATAATAATATTGTTATTTGGTTCCCTCTAAAAAATTGGGAAAAATTTGTAGTTATCAACAAACTTAATATCCCATACATATTTCTTCAATAATTTGTGTAACAGTTAGACAAATGTTCAGAAAATAAAATGAATAAAACTTCTTCCGTGTTGTATCAAGGATCCAAATGGTGCTTTTTCTTGGATGTTACATTTCTGTAATGTAGAAAATTATGTTGTGGTTGCATGCAAAATGTGGAATGTTCTTGTTATAAAATTAGTTCATTAAAATATTTCTGGCTAAAATGAATTGAATATTAAACTACATATCAAAAATATGACATTCCTTTTATGGGTTAAATTGCTGGTTAAAGTGCAAGACCTCTAGTTCATTCTAAGCTAATTTTATGTCAGATAATAATGTATCAAACATTTCTAATAGTTTTTAAAGAGGAAAAACATCATTGACTCACTTCCAGGAGATTCCCCCACACTGTAAAAAAAAAAGTTGAGCCAACTTAAAATTTTAAGGCAACAAACTTCAGCAGATTTTTGAGTTTTCTCAACTTGTTGTTTTAAGTTTATACAACAAAAAGTTGAGAATCTCCTACAGAAATAAGTTGAGAGAACTCAAAAATCTGCAAAAAGCTGGTTGCCTTAAAATTTTAAGTTGGCTCAACTTTTTTATTTTTTACAGTGCAGAGTGATGTTCCACATGGCACTAGCTAATCTATAGACAGATAACACACAGAGCAAAGTCTCCTCATAGCAACCAATCTTCTACAGTGTTGACAGACACTAAAATGTCAAATGATCTGATCACAATCCAGTCAACACATTAGAAATTGTCACAAACTTTATTGTCAAATTTATCAGAGGATTTCCTGTATAGATGCACTGGACTGGAGCTCTCTATAAATACATCTGCAAAGTTTTAAAATTGACCTAGAAGCTGTTTTCACAGATATTTCTTCACCAGGATAGTTCACATATAAACGTCAAAGAGCTTGATAAGATACAAATTGTGCTCTATAATACACAAAACATTCACTGTGAATGTCTAAACGGTGTTGGAAGGCAAAAACGAGAAGTGCTCATTGATTGACAGGCGTCACACATACACAAAATAGACATAATCGCAGCAAACAGCTTGGTAAACTTTCACACAGTATATGGTTGTTGGTCCGGTTAAGTTTCTACAAAGGTAAGAGGTAGCCTGGGTTGGCCTGCTTGCGTTCCTGTGCAGAAACCGTGGCCTCTTTCATTCGGAGGGGTCTGTGGCAGTCCGAGTCGTTGAGAGCTGGGTAATGCTGTCTATAACATAAGTATGCAAAGGCCAAACCGAGGAGGGATCCCACCAACACATCTGGGAATGAACGGGAGATCATGTCACTGCTTTGAAACTCAACATGAAGGTAGAGCTGAGATGAGGATATGAAAATCTCACCTTGCCAGTGATGTTTGTAGTCACAAGTTCTGGAGAGGGCGATCATGACGGCGAAGAGGAGAGGGGTGAGGAAGGCACACAACCTCCAGGCTTTACCACGGCCAACTGGGCTGAAACAGTGCAGCTTCCCAGCCAAGTACAGGGCAGTGAAGCCCAGACCAGCAAACGCAACTATGACAACATAAACTGATTTTAGAGTCGCAGGTAGCTGAATATTCTGACAATATAAAACTGTATTTTATTCTATTGTATTTTTACTATTCAAACGTTTCAGGTTGGAAATATTTTTAAAACATTTTTTAACAAGGACACCTTATTTATAAATGATTAATAAATTGATAAATTATTTGCTCAAAGTGAAAGTAAAGATTTTTTAAAAGATATTCTATTTTCTGTTCCTTTGATCTTTCTGAACTTTCAAATATTAGATTTCTGATGACTGATGTAATGATGCTGAAAATTCAGCTTTGTATCACATGAAAAAATATATTCAAATAGGAAACAGTTCATTTAAAAAAAAATAAAAACCACAATATAACTGGTTTTAATGAATTTTTGATCACATAAATGCAGCCTTGGCAAGAATAAGAAACTTTTAAATTTAATAATTTAATTATCCAGACATGGTTAGAATGGTTGGCACGCTTGGTAAATATGATCAAAGAAGGCTCTGAAAATAAACCTGCATTGTTGATCCTTTTGATCTTTTATTAAAAAAAAATAAAAAATAAAAAATAAATAAATAAATAAATAAATAAATCACAAAAATCTAACCTTTCATTGAACTAAAACAATTGAAAATGGGGGAAAATCTCATTATGAAATAAATGTTTTTCTCAAATACACGGTGGACACAATTATTGGTACCCCTAGAAATTCTTATGAGTAAAATTATTCCCATTCATATTTACAATTTTGAGCACTCCAGGGTGATTATGAACATGAAATTATCCAGCCATGGCTTCCTGTTTCACAGAAATATAAATAGGAGGAAAAACAAAGTCCAAATTCCCTTAATCATCCATCACAATGAGAAAAGCCAAAGAATATTTCTGATGTGCAGCAAAAGATAATTGAGCTTCACAAATTAGTGAAGTGGCTTTAAGAAAAGAGCTAGAGCAGTGAAAATTCCCATTTCCACCATCAGGGCAATAATTAAGAATTTCCAATCAACAGAAAATGTTACGAAACTGCCTGGAAGAGGACGTGTGTCTATATCGTCCTAATGCACGGTGAGAAGGAGAGTTTGAGTGGCTAAAGACTCTCCAAGGACCACAGCTGGAGAATTGTAGAGAAAGGTTGAGTTTTGGGGTCAGAAAACCTTAAAAAAAAAATTCAAACAGCACCTACATCACCACATGTTGTTTGGGAGGGTTTCAAGAAAAATTCTCCTAGCTCATCCAAAAACAAACTCCAGCATATTCAGTTATCAGACACGACTGGAACTTCAAATGGGCCTGGCCTCTATGGTCAGATGAAACTAAAAAATTAGCATTTTAGCAGCAAACACTCAAGATGGGTTTGGTGCACACAGGGATAAAAAGTACCCCCTGTGTACAGTGAAATATACTGCTGTATTTTTGATGTTGTGGGCCTATATTTCTGCTGGAGGTCCTGGACATCTTGTTTAGACACATGGCATCATGGATTCTATCAAATACCAACAGATAAAAAATCAATAAGTGACTGACTCTGTTAGAAATCTTATAATGGGCCATGTTTGGATCTTCCAACCATACAATAATCCAAACACAAACCTCAAAAACAACACAAAAATGGGTCACTGAGCACAAAACCAAGCTTCTGCTATGGCCATTCCAGTCCTCTGACTTGAACCCTGCAGAAAATGAGTGAGGTGAACTGAAGAGAAGAAGCACCAACATGGAGCTGGGAATCTAAAGGGTCTGGAGTGATTCTGGATGAAGGAATGGTCTCTGATCTCTTGTCAGGTGTTCTCTAACCTCATCAGGCATTATAGGAGAAAATTTAGAGCTGTTAAACTGGCAAATGGAGGTTTCAAAAAGTATTGAATAAAAGGGTACCGTTAATTGTGGCCAATGTGTATTAGAGAAAAACTTTTACTTCATAATGATATTTCCTCCCATTTTAAATTCTTATTCTCCAATGAAAGGTAAGATTTTTGTGAATTTTTTAAATAAAAACTCAAAAGGATTAACAATGCAGATTAATTTTCACAGCCTTCTTTGATCATATTTACCAAGGGTGCCAACAATTCTGACCACGTCTGTATTATATTTTGATTAAATTGTATTTATTTATTAAATTTACTTAAAATAATACAGATTACAATTTTAATACAGATTATAAAAATAAATAATTTTGATTGTATTTAGGGCATAAAATAAGTTTAAAGTCCACATAACATCAAAATGACTTCTATTAACCTCTTTAATACATCTTGCAAGTTTTATTGTGCTTGACTCATTTGTGCCATCTACTCAAATAAATAAATAAATAAATAAAAGTTGGTCATTGTAATCTTTGTATAAAATACTTTTTACAATCCAATCAATTTCAGGCAGACAAAAGTCCCATCTTACCTTTTTCTTGTTTCAGAAATATGTCAGATTACAGAACTTTGTAAATAGTGTTTCATTTGTAAATAGTATTTCCACTAAATAAACCCAGCAGCTGCTCTTACAGGAAGAGTGTCCACTTGGAAAGCTCTTCCTTCCCTCCATTACTACATCCGGGTCACCGCTACAGTGAAGCTCTGGGTTCATTTGGCCATCCGGGAAACAACGGTAGAAGAAATCAGGCCGTGGCCTGCCAGGGAGGCAGAAATTAAGTTTAATGGGAAAAAGAACTAGGCCTGAGGCTATCAAGTCTCCTTTACTAGGCTTTCAATAAGTGGTTCATTTTTCTGTACTCAAAGCCAGTCAATGGGAGATGTTCAAATGTAATATAAAAGTATCTAGTGCAAAGTTAACATTGTAATAAGTTTAGATTACTCACTCACCTGCCCACGACTAGCTTGATTGCATTAGTGAAAATTCCATTTAACACCAGGGTCAAAGTCACAGCTGTGTCATACAAACAATATACAGAGATTTATGTTAACGGTCAATAACACTAAATATTATGAAATCATCTTTTATCTTTTATCTCATAATCTACGATCATCAACACAACTATATTTCACAATGATCTGCTCTAAATAAACATTACTGGGAGGCATACAACTATTCTATAATATATGTTCAAACAACATTATATTTTACTTTGGTATATATATATATATATATATATATATATATATATATATATATACTGTATATAAACAATTATATATTTTGCTGTAAGGTGCAATAATGCAGTAAGCAGTAAATAATTTTCACACATTTCTTACCCAAAGATGCCTCTTTCACATCTCCCTTTCCACCTTTTTTCAACAAGGCAAATAAGAAAATAACCAGCAATGGAGTGAAGAGCGCGACAGACTGTTTCAAAAAGTTAATTAGAGAAAAACAGCAATGAGATTCCCCATTATCATCATCACACATGCATTTTATATTCAACTGAATTTCCATGGCGGAACATGAGTTGTAAGCACTTACAAACATGAAGCGGGTAGGAACACGGTCCTTTTTGACGGGATGGAACTTATAGAGCCAGAGTTCCTCAGGCTGGATCTCACGGCTGAATGGAGGAAGCTCCTCCGTCACGCTACAAGAGCATAATAACAGCCTGAGAGAACAATCCTCATCTCCACAAAACAGACAAACACAGGCACAGCTCAAGAGACTGGAAAATCTTCCCACACAGCTGCGAGAGAACCTGTCGCTCGCTTTATTGGGCGACGGCTCTATAAAACTGAACAAAAGACTAGCATAACAGGTTATGAAAGATGAGGTTACTGGTTAGATTCGTCAAACCCGCAAATAAAACTGGATTTGTAGCGTCTATTTGATCAAGCAGAAAGTGTACTTACAGAAAAACACCTAAAAGCAGCAGCCGTATAATAACTTCAGCAATAAACCCATTATCAAAACTCTTCCTCATCTTTGGTCCTGGTTTGTCATCGACGACGCCTCCACCTAAAACCTGGAAAACGTGGAAGATGATTGTTACATTAAACTGAAATTGTAATTTAAATGCAAAGACAGAATTAAGGATCTGAGAATTCAACCAGGAACATCCAAGATAAACTTCATCACCAACAACCTTCCACCAACATGAAATGAGAAGATATGATGGGGAATGTGATACTTCAACTGGTTAGTATTATAATAAACCCATAACAAAAAGAAAAGAAACCACTAGTTATTTAAAAGGGGTTTTAATATTACATTTATTGCGCCTGAAGCACAGAACCCTGTTAGAAAGTCCAGTTTAAAATGGTATCTGGTTTCTAGCTGTTTTATGATGGTCATTACTTGACCAGTTGTATCACAAACCAACCTGACCACCAAGTATGACAAACTAGTAATTGGTTTGTTGTAGTCCTTAATTAATGACCACCCTGGATCAACAAGAAACCATCTAACATGTTCTAAAACAGCTTAACCCCCTTGATGGTTTGTTGATGGTCCAAGATGCTCTATACTACAGTTAAAACCAGCATAAACAAGATGGTCTAAGATGGTTTACACAGCTTCGACCAAACCAGCTACCATCTTCCAAAATACAGCTAGATTTACCACAGTTTTTTTTTTTCCAGCATGGAACTCTGTTAGAAAAGCTAGTTTAAGTGGTAGCTGGTTTCTAGTTGGTGGTCATTACAAGCTGGTTGGCAGTTACCATGTTCCAAAACCAACCTGACCACCTAGTATAACCAGCTAGTAGCCTAGTTGTTATGTTGCTGTTGTTATGTCACCAAGCAATGACCACCTTGGACCAGCAAGAAACCATTTCCAACCTGTTTTACCACCTTAGGACAGTATGAACAGCTGGTAGATGGTCCAAGATGGGCTACACTATAGTTTAAACCAGCATTAACAAGATGCCAGTTTGTTGCTGGTCTAAGATGGTCAAACCAGCTAGAAGTCAGCTAGCACGTTTCAAAATACAGCTAGATTTAGCAGTTTTTTTTCCCAGCACGGAAGAAAGTATCGATATTCCCTGGTGAAACAACTAGAGCACCACTAGAGAGTGTGTCACGGGAGACAAACTGATTGTTAATCTGTAGGATGTGCTGCCACCAGCCGCGCGACCCTCCGCGCCACATCTGTGATATTTGCTTACGAACATTTCCGCAAACAAGACATCGCGCATCCTCCGTCTTTTGTCTGCAGTTCGGAGTTGAATACCGACCTTCCGATTCTTTCCTTTTCCGTCTAAACCGCCGCCTTGTTGGCTGTTGAGAGCAGCCACCGGAGCAGAATTTCGTGAGGTCTATCATATATATTTGACATGTCCAGCAGCAGCTGAGCGCAGTACTAGGCAGCGATGAAGGGTCTGACGAGGCAGTCAATACACTGACATAACACGTCAGTCCTGTCGGGGATGTCCGATTCGCGAAGGAATCGTTCATTTGAACCGGTTCTTGGTACTGATTCGATTGAGCCGATTCGCAGAGCTTTTGTGAATCACTCGAATTAGCCCCTCACTGCAGAACAAAGATCCAGGGGGCGGGGTTGGATCCACATCCAGGGGTTGGAGATTGGCAGGTTTAGGGGTGGTGATGGGTAGGTTTAGGGATCAGGGGGTGGAGACGGGTAGGTTTAGGTCTATGTAAGGTTGGAGGAGTTGGATCTAGATCCAACTCCGCCCCCTGGATCTTGTGTTCTGGAGTGAGGACCATCTCGAATTTAAAGGGAGGTTATGAACCTCCCTGAAGATTTTGGAACTAGTTTTTAAAATAGCATCATAGAGTAAGTTCAAGTTGTGTCAAAATTAACATTTTTTTTATTCACTTAAACCAGCTGCCCTCTGACCATACTATTATACTATATACTTTCAAAGTATATTAAAACTCCATTAAAAAGAATATATGTTTTAAATATTTTTGATACATTTTAAATCCTTCTGAGGGTTTACCGTTGTTTAAGCAAATTAATGGGAAAATGAGTGATAAAGGGCAGTAATATTTAGCTAAACGTTACTTTTGTGAATACGACGTGATGACTCAAATGTATCATTGAATCACGAACGTTTCAAAAGAATCGATTCGGACATATTATAATGAATCATACGCCCTCTAGAGACTGTCACAGCCCCAACCCTCGACAGTTTTTGCACATGCAAATTTCCTTAGCCGCTGGACCCTGTTCCAAGTAAACACATTCAAAAATATGCACATTTAGCAAAGCTTTATCATACACCACTAAATATGTGGCGGCGTCAATTACGACAAACTCAATTCAGATGCGGATTCAAAGAAACACTTGAACATTCATTACAGTTTATTGAAGTCAAACCAGGCAAGTCTGAAAACGATTAAATCTGTGGAATGTTGCTTAAAGTACTCTCAGAATAAATTATGAATTCTGAAGAAATACATCTCAAAAGTTGGTCAAATAAAATACAAGAAATGTACAAAATGTTTCTAGGTTCACAAACATTCAGAAGCAATATTACAAGCATTCGTATGACACTACAATATAAGGACAATGGAGTTGTTTTTTTCCACTTTTTCTTTTTTTTTTAGCTGTTGACTATGTACAGTTGATCAAGCATCATTCTCTTACACAATGCAATGACATAGGCTACATAACATAGCCAAAGAAATTTATATCCATGTGTAGTACATCATTAGAAAACTTGGAGAGGACATACATTCTACCCAAGTCATATCATTTAGGATAAGTTTTATTCAGTTGGAGTGTGTAATGTGATTTAATGCGCATGGTGAAAAATATTACAATATCACATTAATCTTTACACAAACTCTGTAACTCAGTAGCAAGAATTAGTAAACAGTCTATTTAAAAGGAATGTGAAATCAGTACACAGAAATCAAAATTCTAAGCTGGTAGGACACCACCTTTAGTAAATTTAGTTAAGCAACACAAAGAACATGCACGGATAGCACAAAATGATAATGACAACTTCAAATACACATAAAAAATGTACACAAAATACAGTGCACTGACACCAAACACTGGAATCAATGGAGGTAATACACTTTTAACATTTGATGCGGCATAACCGATATAGCAACAAATCAATTACAGTCAGATCAGTGACTGAACCACTGCATAAACAGAAGAAAAGGAAATTTCCACGAGGGTTCAAACAAGCCTTTCCGAAAAAGTCATTGGCAATTTCTAATGATCATCTCTATCTGATTAAACATGTAAATGAAGGCCAAATAAAGAAAATAGAAATGACAATATAAGTAAAAAATAATAGTACCAACAGACCAGGCAAAACGTGCTTTTCATCCTGCCAACTGCAATTTTCTTGATCATTGTCATTATAAATTTAAGGGCAAATATTGGTGTTTCAGGAACAAAAGTGCCTATGACCTCTAAAAAAAATAAAAGCAAGCTATACAAAAATAAATGTAAACTATAAAAATATCACATATCAGAACATGACACAAAAGTATTGAAGCCCATTTCTGCCACAGAATAATAAAATAAAGGCAATCGTGACTTTCATTTCATAATTCTGACTTAATTTGAAAAAAAAAGTCAGAACTGTGAGATATAAACTCACAATTCCAAGTTTACATCCCACAATTCCGTCCGAAAATTGAGAGAAAAAAACAAAACTACTTTTTATTCCATGGCAGAAATGGGCTTCTACACAAAAGAGACCCAAAATGCCTTCCATGTTTCAAAGACGCAGATGCAAGTAAGAGCATACAGTATTTTCATAAACATACAAATCTCAGTTTGGCAGTCAAATCGACAGAATTCCTTAAATTTGCCGTCGGATGTAAGAATCCACTACAGATATCCACAAATAACACTCCATTGCGAGACAAAAAAAAATAAATACAGACTTGAACAAAGGCAAAATGGACACGATTCAAGTAAAATGAAAACTTGCAGCGCTTTCCCTCCTTTCCATAAAGTGACAAACATACTGGTGGTGCCATCACGAATAATACTTGTACTGTGGTCTACAAAACCTTCGTGTGAAATGACTAACGAGTAAGTATACAAAGCCCATGTGCCGAAGCTGTCGAGATTCGTCGATTCTTCATCCGTGCAAACTGTGGCACAGCACGACTGCACAGCTACCAGTAACGAGAGTAACAGCTCCACTTTACAGCACAGGCATCAAAGCTATTGAGTTTAAGTAGATTCACATCAAGTACAGTCACAGAGAGGATTATGCTACACTCTGCCGTAAATCGTACAGCCCTCCCACGTTACATGACAGTTCGGTTTTAGCGAAGTAGCGCGTTAATACAACCGAACGTAACCGATGAGATAAATGAAAGTGTGCGGTTAAGGTTTGATACCTTTGAAATGAGTCTTGACTGTACAGCAATGTACTAGGCGTGAAATATGAATCTCAGCTACTGAAAACAAAACATAACAGTAAATCAGATTATATTTACACTTTGGAAACACATATGTAAACAGAAAAAAATAGAGAGAAAAAAACCCACATTAATTAAAGATTGTACTCACAGTCTCACAACTAGCGCTGTTCAGAAAAATGATATGGGTTCCTCGTTGTTGATATACACACTGGCACCTGTTCAATACTCACAATGGTAAATATTCGTTTAAGACACATGGCAGTGTTGGAGTATATGTGGCTTAACACTACACCATCAAACGTTACCGTTTGTACACGTCAGAACTGATCTTCTTGGGTGACCGATAGTTATTTCTAACACTTATAACTTTGAATTATGCTGCGTCGTTACTCAATGGACCGAAAGATGACGGAAATACAGTACCGGCCAAGCAATAATGCAATTTTGCTGACAAAAAGGGCACATTTACAACAATACGATTAGTGATATCAAATTGACTAATACAGATGAATAATACTGTACATTGTGAATGGATGTAAACATCGACATAAATATATTAATGGTTATATATATCTTACAAATCACAAACTCACTGGAATGGGGCGGCAGTTGAACAAACCTCTTATGTCTTGTGAATCACTCTCGTTTTTTGTTTTTTTTTTAGATGTTACCACGACAGGTTCATATTCAGAAATGTAGTGAAATCCTACCGGCGAGGGGCAAATGGTTGCGCCCGACACATATTACAACAGTCTTTGCTATTTACATGAGGTACATAAATAAAGTTCTTGGTTTAAAGTGTTTATAGAGTGTTTTTAAGTACCACAGATGTGGAAACTGACTTTGCCGCTGAAAGGCGTCGTTTTAACCGAGAAGTTTTTTTTTGCCGAAACAGAGCACGTCTGAAAAACAGTGAGAACTAGCTGTGAAATTTTGCTTATAAAACCAGAAATGAGTAGCTTACATTGTAATATAAGCCCGTATGAATTTGACATGAGGCCGTAAATTGTGATATGTTCGAAAAATTCATACCAGCTGCTGTAGATTTGGAATGAATCAAACCAGTTTATCAAGTCCACTTGGTTTAATTGAAAAGTGGACCAGCTAGCTGCATGTATCTACTCTACAGTTCGTTGTAGTTTGAACTTTCATGTACTTTGATGTGGTTTTCAATGCTTCCTTGGTGCTTTGGCCAAATCACTCTCCCTCTCCCCCCTCGTCATCGTCGTCTTCCTCCTCATTGCCGTCCCCCTCCTCTCCAGCTTCGAGCGGTTCCTTCTTTACAGCGACCTGGCTAGGGCTAGCCTGAGGCCCTAAGGGTCTCTGGGGGTCGTGGTTTGAGCAGCAGGGCCGGTTGTCCAGGGCAGACACTACCAGCTGTCCTCTCTCGTGCTCTCGGCAGAAGGAGGCGGGGCAGAAGTGGCAGAAGGAGACGGCGACGCGCTGGCACGCACTGCACTGATGCCAGGGGCATTCCCACCGTCCTGAGACACACAGAAAATACAAATCAATCATACAACATTTAAGTCGCTCAAGAGAGAACTTCTGCTGCCCTTATATTGGCAATTTCTTTCTAATTAATAGATTAAGATCTGCAACATTTCATACTGTCAGTTGGATTAACATATTATAGGATGTAGGGTAACTGGGTCAACAGCATATCAGAAAAAAAAAATAAAATAAATAAAATCTAGTTCAAAATACACCAAATTCTCAGAAATGGGCTCTTTGTTTTGTTTTTCTCAAAAACTTTATACCATTTTCAAAAAAAGTTTTTATTTATTGACTAAAAATGTCATGTGGAGTAACCATAAAGTAAAATGACTTTTCCTTAATTTTCTCACAACTTGAATTCATGCAAGTGTACATATTCTAAACATTTTCAGAAAAAAGCTTTTAAACATTCTTCTAGCTGTATTTACACATTAGAAAATTATTAATTCATAATTTTTGGGGAGTTGCACCACATGACATTTTATAACCTGAACTAACCTAATTTTTTAATAAAAAGGTCAAATGATCTGATATTTTAAGAAACTCTGAGGCAGAATCAGTGTTAATTTTGGCAGGCATTTTTGATTTAGTCTTAGTCTTTATCTTGAGACGAAAATGCTTAATAGTCTTAGTCACATTTTAGTCATT